>DWME01010439.1:0-10215 GCA_018244795.1 Parelbella ahira ahira
CTTACGTTTAAGTCCCATGGAATAAGTGGTGAGCCTATTGCCATATACCGGGCACAGATCCAGACTCCGAGTCGCTAACAGAAATTCTGAATTAGAATAATCCAATAGTACCCGACCGGGAATTTGAACCTAGAACCTCCGGATCGTTAGTCGCGGTTGCAACCGCTCGACCAAGTCAACGGCAGTCAACTAGTATCAGTATATTATAAAAAATGGTACATCAATACATATCATCATTATTATAAAGTGATTCATCACGATCAAAATTGTCAATGATGTCATTTCGCCCGTAAAAAAAAAGGACAAAAGGATCCTACTAGCATTGCATCATAGTAAATACTCTGATCATAATACCTAAGGGCTCTAAATCGTACATTATATCGAATATCCTATAATTATTTTCAATATCGTCAAGAGTTTTTTATATCGGAACTGTCGATAGATCGACAGCGGATTTTTTAGCACACTGTTATGCACACGTCACATTTTTCTAAATGTCGAACAATAAGTCGCATTCAAAGAAAAATAAGTCAAAATCAAGTCTTGAAAATGTTACATGTTCCATTTTCAAATTATACGTTATAAAGTGGAGCGCGGTTTTCAGTCTACAGAGCTAGTTTTTAAATGCATGTGGCTTGTCGCCACGACCCCTAGAGAGCTCTATATCACAAAAATATAGCCGGGGTTATGTTTGAGAGTACACATTTCGAAGTTTCAACAATTTCGCATGCGAAGCTTTTAAGAGATATTACAGCCGCCAAGGTGTTTATATGTTTACTCACATATACTGTATATATGATTTATAAATTTGATATGGTTGTTTACTGCAAGAAAAGTGTAGCGAGCCTACGTCGCCCATCAATATGCATATGTACATATAACAATCGGCATAGCTCCTCAGAGATTTTATGGGCGATTTTTAAACATGACTTTGTCGCAGTTGTGTGAGACCCATGGCGAGCAATGCTTTTACTAATAATAAGAAATTTTAAATTAGGTACCGGGTAAATGAACTTTTTAATTTATTTCTGTCAAAGATAGTAAGCAGATTTTAATTTGAGTTCTGTATGAATGAATGAATCTAAATTCATTTAGTAAATAAATGTAGAACAAAATAGGATGTAATCCTATACATTTACTGTGTTTATGTAACGTAGGACGCCCTCCAGCTGGGGGAGTGACAATATACAGTGGCTGGCAGTGGTCGCGTGGGACGAACTTAAGAACGAGTTCAGTGGCGTGCTATTGGAGAGACCTATGTACCTATGTCCAGCAGTGGACGGACATGGACTGATGATGATAATGACTGTATTAGTTCACGGAATGTTTATGAGTTGGAAACCGATAGAATAAGAAACATAGTTATCCGTTTGCCAGTCTGTTGTACATCTGATGTATTATAGGACCTTACGGACTGGTGTACATTTTTATGATCATCCGCAGCCCGTCATCGTCCACTACTGGATAGCACGCCACTAAGCCCCAACTTCAGCTCTTCGCATCAAACCATTTTTGTCAAGTTGTAATTTATTCAGCTCTATCTTTTTATGTTGAGTGTGTATAACTTTCTTAGACACAGAGATGTCTCGACTACGAACAGGTCTGTCAGGCAAGGTTTGACCATTTAGTATAAGCTCTAAATTGATTTTGCACAGTATTATAATCTCAACGTTTTATTGTACACTGTTGGACTGTTTCTATCAGAATGAGAAGTTCCTATTAAGGCTATATTGAAGCACGTTACAAACCGTCGGCTACCCAGACTCCATACGTCTTAGATACCACTATGGCGAACTTATGTGTACCTACGCAGAATATTTACTTTCACTTCTGTCGCAAATAATATTTATTATTATTTTTTAATTATGTATCATCATGTGCATTTAAAATGCTGCTCCAACCACCTCAGCTACTAAACAGCAATTGTTGTGTGTGAATGTGAAGTGTTGTGTGTGTTAGACAGAATAATGTGATTACCTACAACAGTGCTCGTAATACTCACCTACAAAATGTTTAAGTTAATGTCCCTTCTTTAAACTTAAGTAAAACGTATCGTCCCTGGGCTCAGAGGACCACTAAACATCACGTGACGAATAGGTCGGCATATAATTTTATTGTATAACAATAATATAAGGAATACATAGTACTTTAAATGATTCAATCAACTTCCAAAAATATTTCAATTTAGTAAAAATTTGTGGACAACGCTTCTATCTCTTAAAAACATGCTTTGTAGTGACTAGTTTAAAGACAAACATATCATAATTATCATATTACAACGATAAAAATGCATGTGCTGACGAAGGCTTAAATCAGCGATTGCACTTGGTAACCCGACACACTTGTACAGGACTTTGGAATAGGCAGGCTGATGTTGTAAACACAGGGTCATATTATATTATTGTTCAGTATTTAATTGTTGACAACGCATGAATTCGAAGCGACTAGGCAGCGGACCCACCGCAGGTCTGAGACTAACGTGACATTCACTCAATAAATATTCTACATTAATACCTATCAAACGTCTGTACCTTAGTGATATTAGTTCAATTGCGTTTTAACGAGATCAATAAAACTTTTCTGTGGCTAAAGTTACTAATTTCGTCACAAATAATATTCTGACCGCGAAGTTTGTGCGACGAGCAAACCGCTAAACATTTATCAGCTTGCACTATCGGAGCGACAGTTGAGACAACACAAATGCTTAACTCACAACACTAGATGGACTCCGAATATTCGGCATGGATCCACCGCGTGACTTTGACGGACACAATTAGCAAAGCAAATGAAACTTTGTAGCGAGTCAGCGGCGCCGTGGCCGGCATGGGCAAGTGTGGACTGTGGGGATGTAGGTTACATGGAGCACATGGCAGCGTGGCGGCCGCAGCTAGGGCTGCTGCAGGTATAGGGCACGTGAATCGACACGCGGGCCCCGCGGGCTGGCAACGTCGCGTGCTCGACCGACGACCTCGCGTTATCGCCACCCGCGCTGACGCGATACCGCGAAAAGGTCACCACTCTCCACCATCGGCTAACGTCTTCGCCATCCAAACAATCGCGGTTCCGCCATCCGATCCCAGAAGCACACCGCGATAAAACATTGTCGTGTTGCGACGTGGCGCGCCTTCCGCCGCCTGCCGTCTCGCTCGCCCGCCGCTCGCGCCCCGGCCCCGCCCCCCTCCCGCCGCCGCTCGTTGCGCCGCCTGGCGGTAGCGCCGCGCGACCTATACGACGTCTATACACCGTTGCCACTTCGTACTTATAATTTCGCTGGACGTAAATTTCAACCGAAACAGTTCAATGGACTTTTCGAAAACTCTAAACGTGTCAGCCGACGTGAAACGTCTCGTGCCGTAAACGTATATAGTAGAAAGTGTTGTTGCGCATTACGTAAAGTAAGTTATTGTGATTACAGAGTGTGATTTTCGTGTCCGCGCGTGTTACAACTGTGACCGGTCCCGTTTCAAGATTCTGTGTGTTTTGTAGGCTTTAAGGTGAGTGCTAGATGCTTCTAAGCTCCGTGAATCGTAGTGGTGTGAATAGGCAACCTGTGAAGTGTTGTAGTCCAGTGGTAACTGTCGTTTCACTTCCCATAACTTTTACCGTTTCGTTATTGTAACGCGTGTACTGCAGCGCGAACTGCGTAAATTCAGGCCTAAAGTAGTTTCCCGTGTTGGTGCGTGCAGGGGGCTAATATTGAGGTCGGTGAGTGTTGTGGTGCATGGCTGTGCACGTGCTGAGATGAGTTATATAAGACGTTGGGCCTAACATGTAGAAACAAGAGGCCGTTAGTCGCAACGTTATTTTGGTCCCGGTGGCCTTTAGAGTCGTTAAAATAAGCCAGTACATCCGACGAGCGGTCGACAGGTCAGCCGCTCACCGTAGGCCTGCAAGGCTACGCGTGAGCCGTGCCTCTCACTGGCTGCACGAGACCCGTTCCAATAAAGCCTTACTATAAAAACATTCAAATACGTCTGTACCAAGTTACGTTCTTTACGTAAACTTTACCTAATAAGTAACAGGGTTATAATAGTGAATTAGTAGCGAAGCCAAAGTAGTTAACGACACATAACAAAAAAATCAATTCAACTTATTAGTATTTTCTAAAAATTTTCGTTCAACTTGTAATTCGTAATCTGAAACGCAAAACTTCTTTCTACGGCGTTTCTAATAAAAAAAATTGTAATTCAATATCAATTAACCACGTTACGTGACACAAATAATATATTTCTTTCCAGCTTCAAGTTCAAGTTTAATCTTACGCTGATAACCGAATAATGTCCTTCAAATTATTAAAATATGGTAATATATTACTGGTTTATTATGATCAGAAAAGATTTATTGTTAAACTAAAAAAAATATTAGATTTTCTATTTCATAGTCGTTTAATAGTCAACTTATATCAAGAATAATGCTTAATTTGTTTCATCACATTTAAAGTCTTAACACAATCGTTAATTAATAAGTCAGTACCAAAAAAATACAACACGTAAGTGAAAATAAGGTGCCTACTTAAGTAATCGTATTAGATGAATAAAAAAACAATTTACTCCTCTAAAATTTACGTCTCCAAACGCATAAGGTGTTAAAACTACCTTAAATTTAGAAACTACAAGCTGAAACACAATTTATTCAACAATATTTATTGCGTAAATAATTGATCTATTTATTTATATATTAATAGTTGATTAATTAAATAAATCCACAAACGTCGCATAGAATAGAACAAAAAGGCGCACAAAGGCACATAAATATATTAAAAAAATCAGATTTCTAGTTTCGGAATCCGCTCTTTTGGTCTAACTTGTTTTTTAATAAATATAACTGTAAAGGAATTTAAGCGCAGCGCACTTTCGAAATTTCGAAAATTTATATTTCGAATTAATAGACATTATATTGTTACAGGCGTTGAGAATTAATTTCATAATTAATGATGAATTATTAATTATCCTGTTTTGTTGAACAAATTACGCCACAAAGTTATTGAATAATCTATTTAGTAACTTACAATATAGTGTATTAGTGGTCAAATACTCGGATATACATGACCGGACAAATGTCCGTGAGTCAACCATTATCTAACGCAAAATAGCAAATAACGTACCTGTTACATTTATTAGAGACGTAAATATTAAACCTGGTATGTTGGCACGACGCCCGGGTTTTCAGAATTAAAGAAAAATGAACTATGCCAACGAAATATTATTTCGATTTCGAATTTAGTTACGAACGGCTGACGATGAAAATGCTTTGGCTATGGATTTTTTTTAAATTCACGTCATTTTTTTCCGCGAATGCACTCAAAACATACGGCATCAGTGTCAGACAGTAACATCTAGGGCAATCGATGGCCCGGTACATTAAAATGCTGACCCAATTTCCCGCGCCTTTGAAAACATATGCGATGGGGCTTATACATTTTTCAATCTGTCTGTACCTCAGACTGTGTATTTAAAGAATCCGAATCTATTAATAAAATAAAAATGTGTCGCGATTTCGGCACGCTATTTTGCCGGCAATTCAGGTATCTACACATATCCGGTTCGAATAGAACAGTACGAGACAGAAAATCGTCGTTAAGACTTAATTGGACACATACTATTGAGAAATGTACAGTTGGAATGTGTTCGATGGAGCAATATCAATTTTATATATATTAATACCTGTTCATACGACATGTTTCTGTATATTTATTGTATGCTTCTAAAGTATGCACTTACCAAGCTCCCTCCATCACCCAGGGTTGTCTGAGAGAATGTCGTTAGGCATTAAATCGTTGTATCGCTTAAAGGTGTTGCGCAGGAATAAATTAATGTAATTAGGTATTGTAAACGCTATGTGATGTTGGAATCGAACTTTGGACGGAAGCCGCGGGTGGTAGAACCTCGGTAAACACGTTCAATAATTTGTCCCTGGTTAGGTAACAACCATTAAACCTTCTCGGATGTATCCAAGCAAGTCACAAATTAAGTTTTGTATCGTATCCGTAAGATTTGTATTGATATACACATGGTATTTCTACAATTTAGACACAGCACACGTGGCTTCTCTCCCAAACCAGACTATCTGGATTATGGCCACATATGCATAAAATTTTTACACATACATAGATAATGTAATAGCCAGACACGAAACAGTCAAGCTCATCACACAATTTAATGTTCTAGGTGGAATCTAACTTTGTATAACCTATGTGGCTTAGTAGTCAGTTGCACTGTATCTCCGAATTATTTTTGTAATTAATTCACCCAAAGAATGCAGTTGTAACTGTTACTAACATTTTATTGGCGATGTTACGTCAAATGACCATCGGCCCCCAAAAAAGTCTAATTAAAAAGACAATTCCATTCTATTTTACTATCTCCTACACCCTGATATAAAACATTTAAACTCTGTAATCTGCCAGCACTCTTTGTGTGAATGTTTCTGAAATCGTTCAAATCTACGAAAAAGATTCTGATAAAATTGACCCGTTAATAACACGTTAAATTCAGTTGCAGATATTTTCAATGTTATACCTTTTCTTGCCATCTAACCACTAAATATTGTTCCCGTCAAAAATAGTTGCAAGAAATATACTCGACAATCCAAGAACTATAAATATACACTTACATTATATAGATATATGTATACATGAAAACGCTTCATGATTATGTGTAGGTTAAAACTAATTTATTTATGCCATACCTACATAATATTATCTTGACCATTTTCCTCATAGATTAAGGAATTCTCCTTGCCACGGTTCTTGCATTAAATCAATATCAAGGCGTGATAATAGTTTATAGGAGAACCCCTAATTAGAAAGAATCCTTAGACGAATCCTCTGGTTCAGTAGAGTGTGTGTTTGTTACAGGTGACCGTGGTGCGGTGTGTCCGCGCGCAGTGTGGTGTGTGTGTGTGTGTGAGTGGCATGGCGAGCTAGCGGCGCCGCGGCATGCTGCGCTAGCCATGCCGGCGAGCTCATGGCCCAGTACACGCAACTCACTCCGCCGATGCACAGGTACTACGCTCTACAGAACTCTCTCGAATGTACTAAAACGTTCTCGAATGTTGTAGAACGTTCTATCACAACCTTGAATGTTTTATAATTCGTTAGGCTTGTATGTATTCTGGGTTATTCTCGATAATAAGATAACACATGTCAGATCGGCTTAATGTGACCCCGAATAACTGTGGCTTATTCAAAGCACATTTAGACGATGTACATGACACTCTTCTAGAACAGTCTATAATAATCTGGCAAACATACGTTGGACTTGTCTCTACTCTGAGCTCTTCTCGATAGTAAGGTAACACATACCGTATCTGACTCAAAATAACTAAGCCTTCCAAAAGGACAGTTCTTCGGTTTCTTCTGACCTCGAGTTTGACACAATTCAATCAAAGCTTCTCCCGCATCAAACTTTATATCTGCAATCCCAGCATCATATTCACTCTGCTGAAATATAGTTTCCAACTCTGACTCAAGCTCGGAACTGATAATTGTATTTGGCAGCCTGATGGCTGTTCCATTGATATTTGAACACGACACTGCGTGGGTTGAACTAACTACATTACCACTCTGCAAATTTCAGGTTGTAACTTTTTTAAATAACTGAGCGAGACAAAAAATAAGCTATATTTTATCTCATTTTTATTTCATATTATCAAGATATGTATGAAAGTATAGCAAGAATTGGGGTTCCTTTGAAGCCATATCAATATGGGGGTACGCACCCTCCACTTATATTTAATTGTATTGCATTATTTTAGGGGAAATATATATTATAGTCCAGAATAGCAGGACTTCTTTGAGAGAATCTTAATTACGAACATGTAGGTATTCCTGATTGTTTTTATACTGGTCGCACTTAAACTCTTTTGTTCCACTTTACACACACTGGATGATATATTTCGTATGTCTACCAGCTAACGCACTGGACACCAGCCAGTCTTGCGAGCTTAAAAAAAATAAATTATTTAAAATGTTCCACTGTAGGCTGTAACCAGTGCATTTCATAAGCCGCCTTTGCCGAAAACGGTGCCCGCGGTAATTAAAAAACCATCGGCTCGCTCACCTCAACCGCAATAAATTTTCCATAGACAAGAACACCAGTGACAGGTCGAGGTGACGTTCGGAATTTCTTAACGGCGCATTTAAAAGTTTAATTTTAAACTTTCCGCATTGCCTACTTTGTATCACATTTTTTTTATCCGAAGTAGAGGGAATCCCACTAATTACCTACACACTGTATCTTATCTGTATATTAATACGCCAAGAAAAATCTTTGTACCTCATTTTACAAATGTGTTTACATTTTACGAATTACGAAGTGTGAGACTTGGTATAGTTAAAAATTAACATTTATAAGGAGTGGACAAAGGTACATTTTATGTGTAATGTGTATAGGTATGTAATATTTATGTATTACAGATACCTTGAATTGAGTTAGAATTAAATATTTATATTCCCATTGTCAATGTCAGACATACAACAGTATGTCGTCAATCAGCAGCACAGAGAAAATATACATATATTATGTATATAGAAGTGTACTTTGTTACATAAGAAAATCAATAACTGTTATATTCGAATTTTAAAAATTACTGGCACAATTTCAACGCCTATTATGTGACTTGTGAAACATAAATTAATAGGTACATTTAAAATATATCTTCGTCGTTCCTGATACGGACGGCCAAGGAGTGGAACACAGACGCAAACAGGGCGTCTGTGTTTCCCGCAAAACTATAGCCTGGGGTTTTTTAAAAGAAATGTAAATAGATAATTGCTAGGCAAATATTCTACCACAGGCCACACTTTTGTTTTGCATCAAAGAGGCTGTTGACGAGTGCTGGCCTATTCTAAATTTAAAAAATAAATAAACACTTGATTTAAAGGGACATATAGAACGACGTGTACATAAATTGAACATCCGCTTGTAATGCGAATAGTAAACAAATTATTTTTCATTTTACGATGCAATTAACAGTATATATTGTAAATTTACAGTTTTTACGAGCGGTCCCCTTTTTTACACACAAATAACGTACTCTATCTGTGCTATGTCGTAAAAATCAACTACCGTTTCGGGATATTTTTACTATGTTCGAATTTATCATGGCCTCATTAAGTTTATGTTGTATTGTTTATAAAAAAAAGTTCACGCCGTACACCTGTATATAAAAACATACGATAAATTTACATACATAGGTGTAGTCATCGACGTTTCACCGCGGTAATGCTTTTGTTAACGAGAGATTATTAATAAATGTAATAATTACTAAAAACATATAGGTACATAATTTATATAGATTTTGAACAATGTGTAGATGATTTACATTAAATTATGCATTTAATTCAAGTAGAAATAAAGTTGAATCTGTATCTAATAGAAATAATGTACTGCGGCGGACGTGATAATATAATAATAATAATGGATACATGCGGCTAGGAGCAGCGGCAGGGGGCATCGGCCGCAGTGTTTGCTCAGATATTACGACCACTGCGCCGAACTGCGCCGCTAAGTGTGCTCAAGGTTGTGTGCAAACAGTGGACTTTTTCAACACTATATACTCTATTTAGCAACATACATATACATGTATAACGTATATACACACCCACATACACATGTATACATAGATATGCTGAACAATGCACTGGCATAAATCACGTATGGTTTTCGGTATAGATGAAGATAAGGGAATAAGTTGGGGACTAATTTGCGCAACAATTGAGCGGATACATTGCATAATCAGCCTGTTTTAGCCCACTGCTGGGCACCTAATGAGCGCTATTGTTGGCTCAGAGCGGATACAATTAAGAATAATAAATAAAGCATTGTGTTGCCACGATCCGTGATGGTGGTTTATGTGTTAGCTCACCTTGAATTTTTAATTGATGGCAAGTTCAGTACAAATTGCATCAGATTTATTTAAAAGCGTCTCATTAAAATAGTAATAATACTATCTGGGGATATTATCTATTACAAGTTCGTTTGAATTAGTGCTAAAAAGATACTGTGATAAGAATATCAGTCCAGTGATACATACATATATCATTTTCTAAATATGTATATATATATAGGTACATGATATTTCACACAGACTGAACAAACACTCTTGTTCTAACACTAAAATTTAACTGGAGCGGGAATCGAACTCACATCAGTCACAAACTTCAGTTCAGTAGCACACAGAGAGGGTCACTCAATATTTAACTTTTTATCCGAC
>DWME01010440.1:0-10214 GCA_018244795.1 Parelbella ahira ahira
CCTGTGCGAATATATCATGAATGATGATCGTTGATAATGAATTGTATAAAATTTTAGTAAATAAGTGGTATTTTATATATTGTGTTTCACAGCGTTTAAAAGCATCATGATATTATATTTTGTAAAAAGGGAGATCTTGAAAATCGTCGCAAATTCGTTGTCCATGGGATTTCGGGGAATATAAGATTTTTGTCCCAATAGATGTTTGACTGCCCCGTTGGTCGAGTGGTTGCAAGCGCGACTGCCGATCGGGAGGTCCTGGGTTCAAATCCCGGGTCGGGTACCTACTATTGGATTTTTCTAATTTCGAATTTCTAGTAGTGACTCGGAGTTTGGAATAGTGCCCGGTATATGGCAATAAGCTCACCACCTATTCCATGGGAAACGTAACTGGTGAGGCGTGGGAGTGTAGTACACTCCTCTGCCTACCCCTTCGGGGATTACAGGCGTGATGGTACGTTTATAAGATTTTTGTACCTTCGAAGGCCTTAAAACGGATGCTTAGAGAACTTTTTTCAACCCCATTCCGTGTTTACCGGAGAAGAAAGATCTCTCCCATTAGCAAGGCGGTCTTCGAAAATGTGGTAAACGTTCCTTTGTGTCAATTTGCGGTACGGATTAGGTACCTGTGTCATTCAGAAGATGATACTACGTTTTGTCACATCCTGCATACGTAGTTCACACGCATACTAGTTTTATATACTTATATATTGCATTAATATTATAGATATCACTTGTCATAGAGCAATCACTAAGATTTATATTATTGCAATTAAGAAAAATAATACAGCTATGCGAATCCTGCTTATTCCGTTTAAGAGCTGGTTACAACGTGGGCAATCAACATGAGTTCATTATTACGTACACGTAGTCGATATGGTGGCTCGTTCTTCGAATCTTCTTGTAGCTATTTTGAGCCCAGTTTTTTGCCGATTATTCTAAAAATCGTAGCACTTTAAGCAAGTTGCAACAAAACTTAAAAGTTATATTGAACACGTACTTAATATTTAGTTAAAAAAAAAAATCTCATGATTAGGATCAGCGATATATTGTCGTGTTGAACTAACAAAAAAGGATAACTTTAAAAAAAATATGCTTTTCGTTGTGGAAACTTCATAAGAGTCAAGCTTAGTTTCATATGAAGTATTCATAACTTATTTTGGAAGCTAAACGAATGTAAGTGAACATGCACGCGGTTTGCGTCGCGCTATTTGTAAACGTAAGACTTGATTATACATACTATTCTTTTTAGTGAAATCTTATTAATGCTGAATTATACAAATGCCCTTTAAGTTTCACCAGCAAAACCGCTGATGTGGAAAGTAACCTCAGAGCCAACGCCGTGAAGTTTCCCGCTGAGAAGTCAAGCATACGAAGCGATCTTATGTTTGAGGTCATATTATAACTGTCAAAAGAATATTACAGCAATTTCATTAACGATTTAACCATGTAATAAAAAGTTAATAACCGATTAGTCATCCATAATCATGACTTTATTATTTAAAAAGAACCATCTATGACGACCAAAAAGAATATAACCACTAACGAGTGTACATGAACATGTTTTTATCAGTTAGCATGTATAACTCGTAAATTGTTCTTGTAGTAAAAATCCATTGCATTCGCATCCTTCAGTAATCAACGTACATCACGCCTGTAAATCTAAAAACATCTTGACATTATAAGGACAAAATTTTAAGTAACACAATACTGTTTAATAATAATAATTACTATTATATACACTTACATATATGAATGTGTGTGTGATTAAAAAAGCACCTGCTAGCAGTACATCGAACTAACAACGCGTCACCAGAGGGGCGGCGTTATCTGACACAGTATCAAGCTAACGGACCAGTGTCCGACACGCACCGGGGACATACTCGTATGCTCCACGATAGGGTGAGTACAAAGCTGTGGGTCAAGAGTCCTCTTAACTCACAACTTTGAGACCTGTCCAGGCACCCATACAAAAGTACATACTTCATTAGAACTGCGTGAATAATTTTTTGGCTCTGCATTTTCTGTTTTAAATATATTTTGGGACTTTTGATAAATATTACGCTCCTCTGTTTATTACTTCGGGAATTACAAGCGCGATGTTAATTAAACAAGGCTCACTTGACGTGATATAAACTCACACGGCATTTTTATAAAAACACAAAACCTCTTATTGTATGTATGTATATAACTTCAGTTCCTTAAAAACACAATGGACAACAGATTCTTATGAAAATCCCTATCTACGTACCTATTAAAAAACTATTGTCCCAAATATTTTTCAATATGGTGTCTCTACGCTGAGGGCTCGTGAACAAATGCTTTGTACTTACAAATTTTATTTATTCATTATGTTTGACGAAGCGATAAAAACAACGCCCTTATAAATTATTTTGTATTGCGTTCATTAACATCATTGCTTACGTATGTTTGAATTTGGAACGAAAAAAGGAACAAAATATTTTATTTAGAACAACTTACAACAGTGTCTTATCATTGAGCTCGTCCTCATTGTTTGCAATTTTAATTCAGGTAGGTATATCAACAATATGACAACTTCAATCAAACTTCAAATTTGCAGTTGGCGAGCAGTCCTAACGCAGTTTGTGCGTGTAGAGTTAAAGTTTGTTCTTTATGATATTCTCTATGGCGTATGCAGTTTCATCTGCCCATCTTTTTTAAATGTAAAGAGGAGCAAATGAGCAGGCAGCAATCACTAGTAATCTCTGCTTCCCATCTGCCACTTACCTCGAACGGGGCTGTAGAAACAAGACTGTTAGTCCGTTAGCCTGTTAGTCTAGGTGACTAGGACTGTTAACTAATTAATTGGCTTTGTAGTTTGAGTTAAATTGTCAAGCAAGAATAAAGACTCTTGGTACCGCGAGCTCGGCTAGAACATGTTAGTATGCGTGCAGTCAGATGAGTGATTGGAATTGGCTTTAAACTAATACAGAAAGGTGAAATGTGAATAACAATGAACAGATAAAAACATATGACGATGATGATGTTGAAAGAATAAATAAATAGCAAGCAAGTATACGCACTTAACTTTTGCGCATATAAACCAAATTGACACACGACGTACGGTTTTTTTTTTGTCGCGGAAGTGTGCGCAAGCGCAAGGCGCGATGGAACACCGTCAGGTTTTTAGTCAGTTAGAGACCGACTTAACCAAGTAAAAAAAAACGACGTACGGTTTCCCGAAATCATAGTGCAACAAAACCCGTTTATATCATTCCGAGAATAGAAATGTGACAATTATTTCGACAAACTGACTCTGAACACACTAAAAGCAACACGACAAAGTTACTTACAATAATTTACTAATGTGTCGAAACCGGAGTATGTATAATTAATTATGCAATTTACAATACATTTAGAGATCTTAATTTAATGCTAAACGATTTTGGTGAAACTCTGCATACGTGATACGCGCAAGGTTACCTTAGTTGAGCTGTTTTGTTTTTGTATTTAAACCGTACTAATCAGCATTTAGTCGAATATTTCATTACCTTTCTTTGGCACTCAGTTCACTCTGTCCCATCGTGAAGTATCTGTTAATGTAAAAAAGTAGCAATTTTAACCGCAACTGATCACATTGTGTCGCAATGAGCACAGTACAGCGCCTGTATTTCAATAGTTCTGAGTCAGTTCATAACGTAGGAAATACTGGGATGTTAATAAAACATTATTTCTTGACTTGGACCAATTCATTAGGTTTTACCATTTTATTTAAAACAGGAAATGATATAGGAAATAATTGGACCAATGCAAAATAATTTTCCTTCACTTGATAACGATATTTAATTACAACAAGACGAGCTGTTTTTAATTATGTTTGCCAGCAGTTATCTACCCAGAGTTTTTTAACCTTTTTGTAGTCATGGACTATTTAAAAATTAATCTATTTGAGGGGTCTGGAATGTCGTCAGGAAATGACGCAATATCACACCTGTTATACTCGAAAGGGTAAGCAGAGGAGTATAGTACACTCCCACGTTTCACTAGATACATTTCCGTTACACTACGAAATAGGTGGTGAATCTGTCGACATACACTAGGCACAGATCCCAGCTCCTAATCACTACCGGAAATTTTTACTAGAAAATCTAATATGAAAATAAACTAGTAACAGACCAGAGATTTGAACCCAGGACTCTAGATCAGCAGTCGCGTTTCAACCACTGAACCAATGAGACAGTGAAAGTAAAAAATTTGATGTGAAGTTAAATTGTGCGCACGTCTCGTCTTTACCTAAATGTGTATATGTATGTATGTGATTGTAAGTATACATTTATATTTATTTATTTTCTAATACTCTATAATATATTTATCTATTTTATATAATATCTTATTTTTTGATCGATAACGCCTGCCCCCAATTACTTTTCACCATCACAAAAGATTGACTGTTAGAGAATGCCATTAGGCATTAAGTCCGCCTTTTGTTATATACCTAGACTTTAATAGGTGTTGCAATAAAGAATAAAGACTTGAAAACCCTGATCTGAAATACCGACTAAAGTTAAAATGTTTAAAATTAAATTACCTCTTGCCAACTCATTCTCAATAATGGTATTATCCTTATGTAGTCTCCCTGTTTCCTGTAAATGTCCGTGGGTTTATATTAACATTCTGATAATGCTATCATTAATATTTTCGTATAGTATTAGCCCACTTTAATATTTGGAAACATTAAGGAATTTTTAATTATAAATATATGTGTGTATTCAAAGTGGCTGTCAGCGGTTGGATTCGAAGAGCTGAAGATCGAGCTCAGTGGCGTGCTACTGGAGAGGCCTATATCCAGCAGTGGACGGGAGTAGGCTGATAATGATGATGATGTACTCGTATATTATTATACCTACACTATTTTTAATCATTAAATGAGAAATAAACCTTTTAGGGACTTAAAATGTGTTTGTCATCGACACGCTAAGAAGAAGAATGAGAAATATTATATTGCGAGGTTTGTACAATGTTGATAAGTTGTACACGCATTTCAGGATATGCTAAAATGTTCAGTTTGAACATGGTTGGTTTCGTGTCGTCAAGGATCAGTCCAGTAGCAGACCATCGTGACGGTTCTGATGCTATGAAAGAAGCTTTAATCATCCGCTTTATTTGTAATATTTTTGTTCAATACTTCCCAAAAAGTAGAAGACGAACTGTTTCGCAAAATTTTGGACACCGCTTTTTGAGTCTATAATAATTATCGCCCATGCAACTTGTGTTTTTTATTTTGAAACCTACCCGAGCTTTAAGAGATCGAATCGAAGAATCTTTTCAAATACCTGCTACACCGCACTTTTCTAACTATATTCGTCCAGATATCAATGGTGACGTAGAACAATGTTTTCAGATTTTACCCAAAAAAGTTAACTGTCGATATATTATGTACAATTAGTCATGATCACATGGCATTATTGAAAAGCCGTTCAGGTTCGCAAAAATCAATTTAGATGAAAAAAACCTTATATTTTAGTTCAAAAGGCGACTAGTTACTGTCCAATGGTGACGATCATCTCTATATTTTTCTTCAATAACGGTTAAAACAGCTAAACTCAATACGTATGTAGTATGTCCAGACATTAAAGGAAGGATTGCACCACTCTGAGCACTTCAAAAAGGGATTTGTGCCATATAAATCCAGGCGCGGCTCAAGTTTAATTTTTACTCGAAACCCGTGTTTCTCAATTCTCCATGATATGAAAATGATTTCGTCAAAATCGACGATATCCATATTATATGTCAATGTTTTGTGACATTCAATGGATTTAAACATTACGAAATAAAGTCGCCTTAGACCTACATTTAAGGCTACTGCAAATATATCTAACGATAGTAATAGGTTAAGGACTGTTAAATAAAACCAATTAGTGGTAGTTCGAACATTTATTAAAATGAATAAAAAATGTTATAAAATGTCTAAACTCTATAAGAAATATACTTCACGCCTCATCGTGTACAGAAAACGCTAACATTAAGACAATCACACAACCAAAATCATCACTAGAGGTATCTACGTTATATTAGTAAAATCTAGGTTTTAGGACACAACACGTTTAGGTGGAAATATAGTAACATAGGCCGTGTTTGGAAGAAAATATTGAACCTATTCTTGTCACAATCCACCGTTTCACTCCCAGAACTATTATATGTATAAGTCTGTCTCTGTTTCGGTAAATTCAATCGAATTTGGAACAGTATCTTTTTTTAAATTCGAACTTTATTTAAGTTGTCTGTTTTTTATCATCATGGTTTACTTCAATGTACGGATAAAGAAAACATCGGGAGAATAGCTACACCTTAGACAATTCCATTATGATCTTCTGTAAGGCGACTTAAGTTCGCCAACCCGTAACTTACCAGCCTGGTCGCTTGCGGCTTTAAACTTTTTCATTATTATAGGAGACTCGCGCTCAACAGCAAAACGATTTAATGGTTGATGATGATTAAGAACACACATTTTACATTTCAGTAATACTTGCCTATCAGTTACTAAATATTCACTGTGTCCTCAAAAATATAATAAATTTCAAATTAATAATTAATGGGGGAACATGAAAGTAATATATAAGAAAACAAAAAATACTTCATTATGCATTCGGGGTTTTTATAAATGAATAGCATCATCGGAATTCCTGTAACGCACTTCAATCGTCGCATAGTATAACTATAGTAATAGAAATTTAATTATATACAAAATAACACCTTTTTCCGGCCCTTTTAAGATCATTAATAGGTACCAAATTTAAATAGTAACCAATAAAAAAGTAAGTAAACAAATGCACTACATATAGGCCTTAGGACTTCAAAGCAACAGAAACACGTCATATAATATAAGTTTTTATTCCTTTCACAAGTTAGATGTAAATTAGTGTGGCAACTTCCACATTTTCTTAAGCATTTTAACATGACATGGAGCAGGAGGGGCAGTCTGCGTTAGGACCAGCGCTGATTAGACCATTTTACATAATATTGTCTTGACGAAATTGTTCAGCAGAGACATATACATAAGGCACTACTTAACTACACATACCTATATATGAAATGTACGATTTTTTGTTACCACAACGTAACTACAATATTATTTATTGGCCAACTACCGTCACGATACGATGGGACTGTGGTGTCTGCGGACGAGTTCTAAAAGCTTTAAGATCTCTTGGACAAGCTTTGAGATCCGTATTAAAAGAGTTGTTTAAACCCCCCCTTACCTAATATACCGGTCCCGTGAACAATTGTGAATTGACGACAATAACGGTTGTTAGTTTTACGAACAACGAGCCGGTCAGATTATGCGTGTACCGAATAAGTTTTCAAGGGCAAAGGCAATCAGTTGAACATTTCATTTTAGAGTCGAAACACTTTAATCTCATGTTTTATGCCGCTTCATTACCTACCATTATATTGTTACCAAGTTCAGTACTCTCAATTGATTCGAATATTTGTGACATGAGCTTACCAATAACACAACATTATTATATTATTTGGTAATTTCCATTAACCCATAGTAAACTCATTATTCTAAATGAACCAAACCAGACTGCATTGAGATTTGTTTTAAATTTTCTTCATTCGTCACTGCTATATACCTACTCGTTCGCCATAATTATAAATTAAATGTAAAGGATATGCAATTATAACATTTAACTTTTGATAATTATTTGTGGTCATAGAATAGAAGAGACGTCTAAAAGAAATTCACATTCCCTATCTCTTGGTCAACTCTCGTTTCTCTCATAAACATTGGTTTTTAAATATTCTCATGTGTATTGTAGTAAGAGAAGAAATTGGAGTACAGAAGGGGTTGTTTAAAAGTATGCTTCTTGATATTCTTTCTTGATTATCAGGCCTTTTATCGTTTCAGTGATGGGCACGGGTCTCCTCTCAAAATGAAAACAGTTAAAGCCATAGTTTGTCAGGCTGGCCAAGTTTAATAGCTGTCATGCAATATATAAAAGAAAAATGGTATAAATTCATTTCATATTGTAGGTAGGGAATGAAATCACGTCTTTATTTACATCTAAATAATTCGTGTCTTGATACAAGTCTAAACAAAAATCCTTCAATACTAACACATAAAGAAATAGTTAATTAAGTATCTAAAAGTAGGAAATAATTCATTTTGTATGGAGTATTTACATTTGGACAACGCAAAATATTGCATTAATGTTTTTGTTCTAAATATGGTATAAGATTATTTTTGTATATATATAAAAATAATGCCAACACTGACGTAAAAGTCAATATCGTCAATATTATTAAAATGTCTTACAACTAAATATATCCAGTACTGGTAATTTGAATTGGTTCTAAAAGATAAAACGGTTAAAGCTTTATTTTGCGACAACCTCATATTTCTTGTCTGTCTTCAAACTAGATCTATCATACAAATACTGCATATTTTAAAAACTTTATAGTGGCAAGACTGTCTACACACAGCGTAGGAAACTTGGAGGACACTTCCCGATGTTTCAGAGATGCAGTTTGGATATATAAATTTAGATTTGTGTAAAATGGTTCGAGACTTAAATTTAAGACTAATACTTTGGCAAGGTAGGCGCCGGAGCCGTTGGCGAGAGCAGAGAATCGTCCGGAGCTGCGAACGTAGCCTCTCGTATGGAGGTGGAGTGTCTGATCGAAGCACGCCTTTTCTCCCGGATCGCGTGCGCCAGGAAGAAGGTGCAGAAAATCCCGGTGCTCTGAAACAAATAACATGGTTGGCAAGTTGTAAATATTGACATGTACCATAAATATTTCAGATTATTCTTATTATTGAATGAAAATGAATAAGACAATAATGGTAGAATTCTGTATGGTAGAATTGTAGACTGCCTCGTTGGTCGAGCGGTTACAAGCGCGACTGCCGATCGGGAGGTCCTTGGTTCAAATCCCGGGTCGGGTGCTATTGGATTTTTCCTCCTCCTTTCACTCCTCTGCCTACCCTTTCGAAGATTACAGGCGTGATGTTACGTTGTTACGTTGGTAGAATTCTGGATAAGTACCTCATTGCATCGCTATAAATGGTTCCTTTCGTGATGAATATTTTGGACATAAATCATCACAGCGATAGTTAGGTATACATTAAAAACATGTAGGTACAAATATCTCCCTCTAAATAAAAAAAAATATTAGTGCATGAGGTGCAGCAACGGATGACCCCGTTTATCGGTGTCGGTGTGTTGATACTAAGGCTGGTGGAGCATGTGCGAGCTGATAACTTAATACGCTGTAGGGACAGGAAAAAAATGTGGGTAATGTAGTCAGAAAATTTAGTGTATTAGCTGTTAATATATACCTATACAATAAGGACTGCAACCAAATAACTACAACAACTAATACAAACAATTATGGAATGTCTGATTGAAATGTATAACATAATAAAGAAAGTACTCTTTGATTGGCTAGCTACTGACTGTCTACAAGTTATCGACTTGTGTAGCCATTCCAGTGGCAAGCTACACTAAATATGCATCAAACTCTTCGCATCTTCTTCACACTATTTGTACCACATTTTCTTTTTTTATTATAAATAATGTTATTATTTTTGTCGACATTGGACCAACTCAAATCTCCCACGGGATGATATCAAAAATCTCGGAAATAATAAAATGTATTTTTCCACGTTTCCAAAAAAAAATATCTGCGCCATTGCGTGCTCACGTTTATAAATATAATGCCCTTGTGTAGATTGATATTTTTTTACTCTATGTACACAGAATAAATAAACCTGATATTTATTTTATTATAAGTACATACATTTTGTAACACCTTAGACAAAGGGACACAAGGGGTACTAAATGGCTAATGTCAATCTCTCCAAATCAATCCTGGCCGATAGATAAGCATGTTGTAGGCAAATACATACTTCACTCCAATAATATTGACCGATATCAGTCAGAAAAGATTCAATTTCTGTGGTCTCTACTCACTTATGAGTAACGCAGCGCCCTCAAATTCAAAAGCATGGCAGTCGATCAGTATTGAATTCCATTAAAATAGCATTTTTTACCAGAAAATATTGACAGAAATCCCTGTTTAAAGAACCTACCTATACTTGATGTACCTATACTTACTCATAAAATTTGGTAATGAGATTACAATAATTGGTTAATTTACTTCATAGATGGCACTATTCTTGTAGAACAAGTTGAATGAGATCAGCGGAGGACTGGAAGTCGTGGTATACCATGGTATACCTTGCGCAT
>DWME01010441.1:0-10214 GCA_018244795.1 Parelbella ahira ahira
CTGTAATCTCCGATGAGGTAGGCAGAGGAGTGTAGTACGCTCCCACGTTTCACCACTTACGTTCAAGTTCCATGGAATAGGTGGTGAGCCTATTGCCATACGCCGGGCACAATTTCGGACTCCGAGACACTACTAGAAATTCTAAATTAGAAAAGTCCAATAGTACCCGACTCGGGATTTGAACCCAGGAACTCCCGATCGGCAGTCGCGCTTGCAACCGCTTGACCAACGAGGCAGGCTATACTACTCGATACTCTTAGATGCTAAATCTATAATAGTCTATACTGTTAAATACTTTTATTTATTCTTTTAATAACTTTAGTTTAAATAATATATATATTATATAGGAAAGACCATCTCGCTACTTTCCCGGATATGAGGCTTTTAACAAAGACCTCAGGGAGTATTTGAGCACGACCACGCTGCATGGTCTCCGCTACGTCGGAGAAAAGAAATTGACCTGGTTCGAGAGGTAAGAATGTCCGTCAGGACATTGTACTCGTATTATGTGACAGTTATTTATTTGTATGGAGTCTTATTATATGAAGTATCCTACCTTGGTTAGGAAATCCGCACACTACGCTTCTCCATGATGTTTTCTAAAGCGCGTGACGACCACCTACACTTTGGCAGCGAAAACCTTAAATTTTCTCATGCCGAGCTAAACTTATGATTGATAACGACGTTGGGTGGGCACATTATTATACTACAACATGGTCAAGGTCGTATGTCTGATAAAATATATCCTGATAGTACCAAAGCTACCCTATCATTTATTACTTGAAAATATATATTTAACTATTCTATGATTTTCATCATCATCATCTTTATGAACACCTTTATAGTTCTCTTGTTGGACTTCGCTTCTTCTCAGATCGAGAAGACTTATTGCCATAGTCTGACACGATGACCAAGTAAGAGTTGACATATGGCAAAAAATTTTCCAATAAATAAATTACACCGGCATTTTCCACAGATTTTTCTGGTTAGTTGCATTCGGCAGCTCTCTGATATGCGCAGCCTTCTTCATCCTGAATGTATACGCCAAATGGCGCATGTCACCTATGATAGTTAGCATTAACCCCGAAAACATGCCGTTAAAGGATCTACCCTTCCCCGCCTTGACAATCTGTAACGTCAATCAAGCCAAGAAATCTGTTGCGGAACGCTACAGACATTATGGGTGAGTCCCAACAATAAATATGCTATAAAATACGAATGCGAATAGATGGTGAGCCTATTGCCATACACCGAGCTCAGATCCATATTCCGAATCACTACTATAAATAACCAGGAATACGTATTTAATTGTATTATCCCAATATCCTTATCTAGTCGTGTATCTTTTGTATCCTTGGGTTTTACGTAACAGTCTAAAGATTTTATAAATTTTGATTTTCCTTCGATGTTAACGTACAAAATCTTTTCCCCTAAAACAAAACGAAATAGGTTCATTTAAACAACAAAATTAACCCTTATTTATTTATGTAAACAAGGTAATTAAAATTTATCTAAGTTATAAAAAAGAAAATCAAATCAATCTTAGTTTGGAATAATTATTTCACTTTATTACACGCATATTTTAGATCATCTGTAGATAAAAAGTTGCTGGAGAGTTTGTGTTCGAGTCAGGCTGATGTGGACCTTTTCGAGGACGAACTAGCTGAAAGCGCCGACTGGGACCACACGCGCTCCTTTCTCATCAATGTTTGTATGACATAATTATACATTGCATCTACTAAAGACAACCACTCATTTTACACGCACATCACTCGCGTGAAGATATAATAGTAATAATTCTGAGGGAAACTTCGCAAATGTTTTAGGTGACTCAACCTTGCGACGAAATGTTATCAAAATGCATCTGGGACTCTGTAATTATGAGTTGCCAGGATCTTTTCAACGCGCAGCTCACGGACGAGGGTCTCTGCTGCACATTCAATGTTGTTCACCGGAATAACTTATTCCGCAATCCGTAAGTGGTTATTTCAAGGTTACCAAGTGTTGAGTTATATCTGCACACTTACTCCGCTGTGGCACAAAAACGTCAACATTCGGCTGTTATCTTGGGAAAACTTAAATTAACATAAATTATCTTGATAAAACCCAACTCCTCGACATGAATAAAATCCTAGCGTCCCTCAACTTTATAGGTTTTTATAGCGAATTGTGATAATGGGACGTGGACGCACTTAACTTTCGTCAGGTTCATCCACCTTAAGTCATCAGTCCCAGCCCTCTATACCATAATAGATAACAATACCAGAACTCGATACACTACGTCCCTGTAGCTCGAAACCAGAATACTAGATTCGGTATATCCTGCCTGTCGTAAGATGCGACTTAATGGAGGCTTCCGGGTTTGCGAGCGACTAGAGTGGGAACTCGAACTGTTCAAATGGCGATCCCGGGAAGGACGTCGGTATATGTGACCGCATGTCGTCGTGGGAATCCCGGTACCCTCTTATTAGCGCCGAAGAAGGCCACTGATGGGGGTTTAGTGCGGTAAAAGTCCCACATAACCCGGTATCAACAAACAAATCAACCCGGTAAACAAAATAAAAAAGTACTCAATATAGCATTGCAAGCAGTTAATTCATTTCGCTGTTCAATTTTGTTGTAGTGAAATAATGCACAAATGGAATATACTCCCATGAACTTATAATATTAACGAATTTATTTTAGGAAAGATTTAAACGACCTAAATTTAACTTTTCCGTCTCCCGCGGTGGACTGGACGGCGGAACATGGCTACCCAGCTAATGCTCCTTCCGATGGATTTCCTTGGAAACCGAAAGGTAATTACCGAAGCGGTTATATATTACTTACCATAAACAATATTCTCTATTTAAATGGTAAACAGTAACTAAGATATTACAATCCTATCCAGCGAACAAGCAACACATTAATTGTAAATGGTATCAGTATAAATCAAACCGACCGATTATAAGGCCCTTGTCGATTTATTAGAAATAAAAAGTCCGCGTAATGTGATGTGTCCGGGGAAGTTTTTAATAAAAATACAAATGTTTTCATTGCTAGGAATCGGTACTGACCATGGTCTTACGCTCGTATTGGACGCTAATATCGCGGAATACTACTGCGCATCCACGAAAAGTACTGGTTTTAAGGTATGCACAAGCTTTCTTCTGCTTCTTATTTAAAAAAATATATATTGAGTTGTATATTAGCATTCGGTACTTTGCTATTAATTCAAAACCATTGTCTCCAAAGATTTATATGTATCCCGTAGATATAAGACACATTTAACTACCTTTTTAGATTCTCCTCCATAATCCCACTGAAACTCCGAAGATAGCGAAACTTGGCGAAATCTACGGTCCTGGCATTGAAGCTCGAGCTGCGATACAACCAAAAATTCTGGATGCCCAACCCGCGCTCCAGTACATCGACATCAAAAAACGACTTTGTCTGTTCTCTAAAGAAATAGATCTAGTATTCTATAGGTAAGACGTGCATAGACAATTAAACTTTTTTTTACAAAATAATATAGACTGACCGTTGATGTAGTGGTTTGTGAAATATATTTGTACCGAAAATCAGGGATTCAATTCGCACCCAGAATAAATATTTGTGTGAAATGCACAAATATTATGTTGTGTTTAGGTATAAAAATAACCATTAAAACATATATTTACATGTACATACATATATGTAGTTTATCAATCATCTGGTTACCGTAACACAAGCTCTCTTGATGTTTACCTTGGATTGGCCATGTATGAAGATGTCCGAAAATATTATTATATTATTTTTAGCCAAAATAACTATAATAATTTCATATAATATTATTTATATTTGTCTACAGAACATACACTTTGAAGAATTGTGAAATGGAATGCGAAGCTCGGAATATGCTTGAAATTTGTAATTGCGTCCTGTACTATATGCCAAGTATGTTTAACAAACGTTGTTGGATAATTGAATTTGATTTATACAAATTGTATACTTATATGTATTACGAATTCTCGGCAAACATTAAATATTTCTACCAAGTTGTATGAATCATGGTGTTGTGTTGACGAGTAGACACTGTGGTTAAATACTAACGATAGAGAAATTGTCGGTGAATACGTACTTTTATAGTTATTTGATTGCTGGTTATGTCTTTAATATAATGTAAAGACGAAACTTCTCAGAAGCACTTGTCTACGTTCTGGGATAGGGATAATACCGTGGGACAAAATCCTTTCTTACGAAATGTGACTTTCAGAAAATAAAACAACACGTGTTTGTGGAAAAGCTGACGCCAAGTGTTACAATAATTTGAGAATGCCAGAAGGTAAGCTCAAAAATCCCTGAAAACTGGTAGGTATGCAAATAAACAAATAAGCATAGCAACAAGTGAACAATTAGGTACTTCGACCACAAAAAAAAATTAATTACCCACAAGTTGCGCCCAAAGAAGTTTTACTTCAAATTAGTATTGATTTTTAGAATTTTATAAATATTTTATTATTGCCCCACCGGATAGTACCCGGACTATTAAATTGGGTATTGTGCGTTCGATTCCCGCTGAGGACAAATATTTTTTTATTAGGTACTTACAAGTATTTTTTATTAACCTTTTTTTATACGTCTATTTCTAAATTTATCCATTATGTATTCGGAAAATAATACAATAGTTTACACCAGCTCTCTGGTTACTATTATAGCTAAGTCTGTTTAGATTGTTATCGGGTGGCCATTCTAAAGTAGTTCCACAATATTATTATTAATTATTGTCCTAACTTTAAGTGAATGTAGTTTTGATGACGAAGTCTGTCAGGCCCTAAAACTTAACAAATAAAACACACTTACGCAGGACGCGAGCGCACATGCGAAGAGTGCCTGCCCGCATGCACGGAAATCTCATACGTCGAACGGCTCAGCTCGGCGCCGCTCAACAAGGCGCTGTTCGGCCAGTACGCGACGTACCTCACCAACAAAACACCCGAGTATTTCGTGTACGGACACTGCATATATGTACACGTATTGTATGCTCATGTTGATGGACGCAGGTGGTGACAAAGACGAAGACTCACCTATTAGTCAGTCTCGAGTCTCAGAGCGTGAGACAACGGCGTGCGTGTATCATGTATGAAAAGATTGATGAATGTAGAATGTCTAAAGATACAGATATTTGGCACTCGGCCCTGTCTGCTTACCCCGTAAAGAGACCCGTCGTCACTATATTACAAGAATAAAAAGTATTGTATATGTTTTTCACTAGATCCCGCACGTACAAAAGAGGTAGAAGTATAGTTTGGGTTTCAAACGTTTCAGATGTCATTTACCATTTTCTAAGTACTATGTTTTTCTACGTATTTATAAGTAAGTACTATAGCGCATAGGTGTGGATAATAGAGAAAATACGAGGTTCAGCACCATCGGCCGAGGACTTATAGCATACAGGAGTTTAGTGCGAGATTGTTTATTATTATTATAATTATGATATTATGCTAGCGCTTGACCGCGATCTCGCCTGATGGTATGCTCAGATGATTCCTAGAATTGAGCACACATGCCTTAGAAGAGCCTATTCACCCTTACTTTAAAGTTTAAAGTGTCCTAGATTATATGTGTCCGGAAACGCTCACACAGCAGGATGTTCCATTTCCTTTCACTTCTTAGCAAATAAAACTAAATTTATGAGTCAGAACAGTTTGTGAAAGAAGATTTTGTGAAAGACTGTAGATGAAAGCAATTTATTAAGGAAATAATCGAAATCAAAGACTAGAGCCGAAATATTTAAATTTAAGAATAATAATATTTAAGTTTTGATTCAAGCCGAACATTATCACAATTGTTAAACAATATCCGCAGAAACAATATGTTGGTTATACATTTTTACTTTGAGGACAACACGTTTATGAGACTGACAAAAGGCGAAATATTCGGTCTCACTGAATTTCTTTGTAAGTAAACATTTTTTTAAAGTTTGATAACTGCCTGTTGAGTAATACAGTCCTTAATAGATCTAATTCTTTGTTCTTTTCACAGCTAACACCGGGGGTTTGCTCGGCCTTTGCATGGGATTCAGTGTAATGAGTGCAGTGGAACTATTCTACTACCTGACATTAAGAGCCCTGTGTTCTTTGAGACGGAGACGAGGAACTCGTCCATTCCTTAAATAAGAATAAGTGAATGTGCGTTTCACAGATTAAATATCACATGCTGTGCTAGTAAAAGGGAATATAATTTATTCACGACGTAACAAACGTCACATCATGCCTGTAATCCCCGAAGGGGTAGGCAGAGGAGTATAGTACACTCCCACGTTTCACCAGTTAAGGTTACGCCCCATGAAATAGGTGGTGAACCTATTGCCATTCACTGGGCACAGCTCCACTTGTAGTATAATTTATTCACTTTTACTTATATTCGTTAAAACCATTCTTTACTTATCCACATTAACTCATTACCTACTAAAGTTAAGTTTTTACGCTCATTTTTAGCATGGATTAATTTTGCATGGACACATTTTGATAATAAATGTTTTCTAAGGCATGCAAAATCTGCCAATCTGCACTGGCCAGTAAGTCAAACTATAGCCTTAACCCTTAACACTCCTTCAGAGAGCAGGCCCATGTTCAACACTGGAATGATAAAAGCATTGAAAAGAAAAAAAAAATTCAAAATCACCAGTACAGTAATAATATTCAATTCGAATATATTTTAATTATTTTTACTTCATAATTAACAATCTAATTTTACAGTCTATGAAATCTACCTATCATTAAATACATATTGAAAATTATACTATCTACATATATAAAAACTGTAGCCTTTCGTATTTTAAAAACATTAAGTTTACAAGACATAATTTCTTTTAATTTTGGCTAAGTAAAATCTATGAAGCCAGAAATTTTTTCTTTACATTTTGAAATAGAAAAGAAGAAAGTGTGATGTTGAAGATTAAATCACAGCACCTTGTTTACTTTATACTATTGTTTCTACAACTGAGAATTTATATAATAAGAAGTATTGGTAGCCAAGGTGTTGTTGAAAATCAACTATAATTCATTACATTTTCAATTTTAACATTATTAAGTTTCTTATGTCAAAAAAGTACTAAGTATGTACTACACTTTCAAGACTTAATGCAAGTCTGAAACATCATTTTCCAACATTTAGTTTCAAGTAGATTAAAATTAAATGAAAAATTATACCAATTATATAAATAACTGAGAATCTCACCTATAAGAAAAGTCATATATATTGTTCATCACAGGCACATAGGCAAATCTCTTAAAGAAGATGGGCAATCAGTTTCACAGAGGTATACAATTAATTTAAACTCTTGTCTCATCAGTACTTTGACATTATATGTATATTGTAGAACTTCTTTCCTGTAATAACGTTAGTTAACTTATTTCTTATGCTGATGATTACTTTACTATTTAGGTAACCATCATGACTGCTGTCTCGGCGGGCCCTGCGAAGGCGGCGCGGGGGCGGCGGGCGCGGCGGGCGCATCCGGCGGCTGCAGCGTGCGCGTCCGCCGGCGCGTGTAGTGTTGCCATAGCAAGATTGCTTGATCGTCCATAAACTTACACACCTGAAAATAACATACATTGTTGCACTTGTAGTATCTGTGTGTAAAAATTTAAAATTATATTTAAGATTAAAATAAGTTTCAAACTAAATATTTTTAATAATATAAAATCACAAGTATATTTCCTTGAAAAGATAGGCTAAAGGGATAGGTACTTTTCTCCAATTATGTTATATATCCCATGGAATAGAGGGTAAGCTCATTGGAATACCCAAGGGCTTCCACTACTTCAACTACTTCTGGGAAATTGCAGTCAAAACAATTCAGTAATCATTGTCACAGCCCAGAAATTGAACTTAAAATGTCATGGTCAGCAGTTATGTTTGTAACACTAGACCAATGAGACAGTCAATATAATTCCATGAATATATGTATACATATATTATTGGTAACACTTCACAAACCATAGTCAAAGAAAAGGGCATATTCAAATTTTGTAGAAATACTGATCACTCAAAATATTTATTACTTCATAAAACTTTTCATATATGCATTTATTTTTCTGTATCAAACCCTTATATAAGCCCTACTAACTAATATATTCCTTTATTTATAATATCCTTATAAAATACTCACTTGTGCTGAAACACACTCCCGCCTGAATGCCTCATGTTGTAACAGTTCCAGAAAATGAAGACACATTGGATATTTGAGGTAACGGGCATACTTCGGTTCTCTCCAGTACTGAAGGTACTTTAGATAATTCACAAATGTTTGTTCCTTGAGGTACCCTCTTTGTGCTAAAACTGATATTAATATATAAGCATATATAATCATCACAATAATAAAAAAAATATATAACATTAATAATAATAAATTAATAATTGAACACATATAATATATAATATTTTCAATTATTAATTTGAATCAATACAAAAAATGTAACTCTAATAAATACATTATCAGATGAACAAATTTACATAGTGAACTTAGGGAGGACATGGCAGAAACAAGAACTGTCTAGTTTATTCTAACTAAAACCATTGAACCATTACAGAATATTAATATAGTTATATTTTTGGAACAGTAATTACCATTACAGTTTAATAATATAGTAATATTTTAGAACATGCTGTACATGAGATATCATTCCTGCTCTTTTCTATTCAAGCATTCTTTTTTATGAATTAATCTAACTTACAGTGAATATAATTAGGGTTGGCTAGGCATTGGACAAACTCGAGCTCCACTTGAAATCTTATCCTACTCTGTTCGTCAGTTTCTGTCATAACTAAAATAAAATCATAAAATTAGTAACATAATATTTGAACAAGTACAAGTTAATAATGTCTGACACACATACCTTTACCGGCCATCATCATGTTCATTGATTACAATTTGCGAGTGTCGTAAACACAGAGACAAATTTTAAGCCCGATACTTTATGAATCGAAAATAAAAGCTTATGTAAATATTTTTAACGCTAATATCCAAATAAACCAATGTATACTTGACAATCTGCACTAATCTTTTTTAATCACTCAAAGTGAGGTTGTCAATGTCACTCAGTAACGTCACAATACCATAGATAATTATATATAGACTAGACTGGGCGAGACAGGCAGGCGAGTGCGAGTGTCCAACAAATAATGAAACAGGGAAGGTGACCCATAGTTGTATTTGTCTAATCACAAACACGCAGAGAAATATTTAAGGCTGGTTTTTAATTTAAATAGGTACTTCAAAAATTTTTAGCACACATAAGAATGTTTATGCGTTTTTTCTATATAATAGGAAGGGGTTTTTTTTTAACACATTATGTATTACCAACATATCTTTTAATATACATATGTACCTATGACAATTATATACTGTAAATTTCATACTTGTGAAAAGTTCGACTATATTCGAAAGGAATAAGTTGGTTTTTACACACAATGCACGTTATTGTCATTTTATTGGCTCAAATGAATATACATACTTTTAGCAATATATAATTCTGGTTTAAACGGCTTCACTAAATTTGATATAGGTATAAACCTATTTTTATTTTTCAAAAGGGATGTTTCTGTACATAAATATATATCTATGTATTTAAGGAAAAAATTAATGTCACCCATACGTCATATGTCATCATATGGGAGTGAACGTCAAGAAAGAAACTGTCTTCCGTCTACTAGAACAGAAAAAGAGGAATTTCCTCAGCTAATTAAATTACGTCTTGTATTAGTACAAAGAATTTTAGTGTTAATTGTATTTTAATAACTGTACTTCTTCATTTTGAATGTAACATGCCTAAACACAAATATTTACCTAATTCGAGTGCTTTGTTCGAGGGCGAAGACGTCGACGATGATACATTCGTTAACAGCTTCAGGACAAGAATTCCTCCAACTCAGCCTAAACAAACAGCTCCAAGTTATGGTGGACATATTGGAGAACTGGAAAGACAAAAACAAATAATGTTACAGAAACAAAGAGAAATAGAACAACGTACCTTGGACTCTTCAGCGAGAAGTATAGGGATACTGCGCGAATCTGAACAGATAGGCATCGCCACAGCCGAGGAATTGGTTCGACAACGAGAACAACTCGAGAACACGAACAAAAGACTGGACGAAATTAACACAAATTTGAATTACAGTCAGAAACATCTGAATGGTATAAAATCAGTGTTTTACGGAATCAAAAACTATATATCGGGCAATTCTAATCA
>DWME01010442.1:0-10214 GCA_018244795.1 Parelbella ahira ahira
TTATAATATTTTGTAAAACATAAAACATTCATTCACACATCACTTAAGAGGTAATAATTCTACAAAATGTACACAATAAAAAAAAATTAAGGTTGTAAGATGACCTTGACTTTTGACTGTATATAACATGCTCCAGGTAAAAATAAACTAATCTATGTTTCTATTTGACAAAAGTGATTTATTTCTGGTTTTTCTTGTTATTTAAATATGCAATAATGTGACTCTAACTCCAATCAGACAGCCAGCGTTCAGTGGTGAAAACGTATGCAGCATATATCACACTAAGTATTTATAATTATATAGTAAGCTAAGTACATAGGTTGTGCATGGTCAAGGTTGAAATCTGACATACTTTTTATTAGGTTCAGTATACTAAAACTATTGGCTGTTTTGTTGGGTATACAAATATATTAAAAAGATTTATGCTTAGATGACACTGAGGATCAAAAGAATCTAGCAATTGATTGAGCTACATTTTGTACATATATATCAAAACTAAACTAAGGTTATACAATATATGATTGTTTACTTGTAACTAATACATCTTTTATCCCTAGTACACAAAAATTTACACACTTTCAGCAACTTGTATTGTAACAATACTTTTATCCATTAGTTAAGACCTAGAACTTAATAACATATTACAAAGTGTATCTCTCTTTTACTTCTCAATTCTTAAGAAGACATTACAAGCTTAATTGAATTGGTGACTTTTCAAGTACTCATAATTGTTGGAGATGGGTCTTTTTTAAGTTGAAAACAGTTGATGCCAACATTTTCATGGTTTAGCAGACTACTTGAACCTTAGAGAACAATATGGATAACTCTAAGATGTGTAGAGATTTTAACATTTTTTTTCACTATTTCCTTTCGCTAGTAATATTCTAATCTTCAAAATGCACACATTTTCCTAAAGAGATGTGAGTCAGGATTTTAATCCAGGAAACACCAAGCTGCAGGATAATTTTTGAACCACTTGCCTATCATTGTATTTCAAATATTTGTTATTGCTAAATGTATGTACTAGCAAAGACACATATATAAAGTTGTTTATAAGTGACATAACACTTAGTAATTATGAAATTCCCTTATTTAACCCAAAGCCATTTGTATTCACAACACCTTCTAAACCAATTGGAGTATTGTAACACTTTAGTCATTCGGCCAAAAAGCTGCTTCACTTTCACTTAAACAACACCCACGATGAATATTGAGTATATTACAAAAGTATTGCAGCATTCAACTGCCAATCTGGAGGCCCTGGGTTCAAATCCTGGGACATGTACTATTGGATTTTTCTAATTTAGATTTTCTAGTTATGACTCAGAGTCTGGATCTGTACCCGGTGTATGGCCATAAGCTCACCACCTATTCCATGGGATGTAAACATAACTGGTGAAATGTGGGAGTGTATACACTCCTCTGCCTGCCCCTACAGGGACTACAAGTGTGATGTTATGTTTTAACTTTCACTCACTGGGATTTGGACCTTCATGACCGTGAACTAAAGTAACTGGTATTTGCTATTAATTTGTTTTGTGATGTATACTATTTAATTGTTATACTACCATTTTTTGATTGTGTTGATGTTCATGTTGCTCTGTAAAACAAAAAAATAACATAACGCCTATATATATTCCATAACGGTTGGCAGAAGAGCATAGTACAATTCACAAATGTTGATGTCTTACCATGGACCAGGGGCTGAGACTGTCAACATACACTGGTTACAAATTCAGACTCTGAGCTACTACCAGGAAATTCAATTAGGTATTCTCGATTAATATTTTTCTTCAATAATTTTATCCTACGAATGGTATGTAGGTACAGTCACGGTACATACAAATAATGTATATTATTAATGTCCAGTTTTCCAATCCAATATTCAAGTACATGTACACTTGTCACTGTAGTATTATCTCTGTTGATAACCTTTTGTTACACTGGCCAAGCTATGAGTTATATTACAATGGCTAAAACGTGTAATCATTAAATGCCTTTGTTTAAGATATTATTTTAGTATTATAATGAGCTGTGTACAGTTTCTCTATGTTACGTAACCATAGCCGTTAAACAAAGATATTTAAAAATGGAATATCAATGGCGAGAGTGTTTTTTTCGAATGCTTTGAGGTTTTAAAAAGATGCATTTGTTTTATCTCAAGTTACATGTTATGCTTAATATATTTATTATTAAAATTAAAATAATAAGAATTTATACGATAATTATTATTTAAAATATTCGTACTAAGCATAAGCGTAATGTGAATACTTCCTTATTTCCTCGTACGTATGAGGACTTATGTATATCCTCGTAGGTGACGCAGGATAATCTCCTGCCAACTAAGTATCATACCATGAACAAATGTTTAGCTGTTATAACAGTATGAATAAAATTACAATATATTTTTACTGGCCGATGGCAAACACTTATAGCCAGTCAAAGATCTAAGGTTCGAGTCTCGAAAAATTATTTGATTTTAATAAAGTTGTGTACATTTTAAAAATAATTATTATTTGCTAAAAAGAAAGAAAGCATCGTGAGAAAACACCACATCTTAGCGACTTTTATAATGTTCTTGAAATAATGTGAAGTCTGTATGAATGAAGAGATTGATGAATGTGGAAGAACCACGGCAGGTATGTAAGGATAGGGATATTTGACACTCCGTAATCTCTGCCTACTTCGTAAGGGTCTGGGGTGAAGATAATTATGTATGTATGTGAAGTGTGTATATGTACATTTGGTTAGCTTGACCGAGTAGGTATGGCATTTGGGCCATCACTTTTTCTAATGAAAAGTATTGACTTTTCATTCGAAAAAGGGATACGTGTTCAACAGAAGAACGATGACAGTATTGATGATCACGATGATGTTTCTTCATTCTTCTTCTGCCTCTCTATAATTTTTTAGAGGAATATTTAGGACTATACATACATATATGTACATATATTTACTAACCCTCTTTCAGCCACTCGTTATGTTTAGTTGTGTTGCGGTTAATAAATGTTTAATGGTTAAACATTAAAGTAAAGCATTTTTATAGACTCATTTACTACATAAACTCATTTAATGTAGAACTCATAATAAATTAAACACTTCATAGCTGAGAGCTTATTTGAAAGAATGTTTTACAAAGCATTTAAAAATTTACTATCACAATTTAAACTTGTTTATACACGTATTAATTTCTTTAAACTGTTAGACGACGGCTGGTAAAAGCATCGTAAATATATTTTATGATATTCATTATTCAGTGCAATATTCGTATTATAAAAACAAAAAGATTGTGTAAAAATCATAGCATTGTAAGAGAAATTATATCTGTGTGTTAAGAGACTATTTGAGGGTTTTGTATCGTACAGATCAGTAGGTCAGTTTTATGTTCGCATCTAGTGTAATGAATAGACATGAAAATGCGTTATGTGGGCCAGCATTACGCAAAGAACCTCGAACTTTCCAGGCCAGTGCACCCGTATAGCACAAGTTTGCCGATAAACGGCAAGCCGGCGTCATCGTGACGGTGTCGAATGTCGAATCTCCGCGCGAATGGCATATCTCATCGTGTTAAATGAAGTAATACGGCCCACGGTCTTTATTAGTCGATTGATTTCCACCGGAGCTAATGGGCCGACAGGTTCAGCACGAGTGCTCACGGGGAAATGTACAGTAGCGTTTTAATCGATAAATACAATGCAAGTCTATTAGGTTCCATCATTCTATTTTTACTTGATTTATGGATTTTTCAGCAGCCTGGATTTAGAAGGAATTGTTTTGATCATGATTAAGTGGAAAATTGTTCGCTGGTAAATCTGTGGCAATTTCTTTTTGTATTAGAACAAAGTAGAGAACAAGTAGTGGTGTAAAACTTGATCTGTGCTTGCTTACAAAAATATGGACTCAGACTCAAGTCATACAGTGACCTTGGTTTTTCAGCCGAAGTAATTTTATTCTCTATAAGTAATTTTTTTAACATTATAGCAATGTAAATGAAGATATGGGCAACATAAAATTGAAAGGTAATAATATCGGCTGAAATTTGGTGAAGGTTCTGGATCATTCGATGCATTTTTAATTAGAGTGTGTGTAATATTATTATTAGCAATTGCATTATGTATATTTAATAAAATTATATTTAATCAAATTAATTACTAACATATCAGTATTATAAAACAAATGTCGCGTCGCGCAAAGGAACATTAGCCCACATTTTAAGGAAGCAAATTAACGAAGTTATTTCATTTCGAATTATCCAATTTTTCACATTAGGCAACACAGTAAGTACACCAAGGTTTTTGAACGGGCGAAATGTTCCCGCTCACTTTTAAATCCACATGGGCGTAGTCTCACCGGTAACATTACACGTGTTCGTATACAATTTATACTTACGAATTGTAACGTTTTAATTGTACTTGTTGTTGCCAAAAATAAAATATTGCCAGTTTCATATCTATTTTACCTTTATCAAATATAAAAGGCGGATGTAGCGAATGTATTATAAGTATTTTAATTCGCAGTGAACGGTTAACCTTGCTGTTGGTTGGAACGAACCGACCACTTGATTTGTAGCTAACAGATTTTGAATTCAAGGTTCGTAACACTTTTTGTTAAACTTTTTACTGTGCGTTCGACCTATCTTATCAAATTCGTCTAGCACATTCGACGCTGTTACTTCAATTGATATTGATATGTGCAACGTCTGGGGTAACCGTAGCTGCATTATTACAATTGTTTGTCTTGCTTTTGTTTTTGTTACTATTGCCGCCATTTCTCATTCGAGTGTGGCTTAAGCCCGCTCCGATATCAGTTTCAGATGTAAAAACATTCATTAAAGCGATAAATAAATGCATTGATAATTTCGTCATAAAAAACTTGGATTTATTTCGAAAATGGAATAACTATTTCACACCCAACGTCTATTATATAACTCACTGATTCTCTTTTATTGCCTCTTATAGCGCAAATGTACGTTTTTATTTTTCGAAGCTCCCACTATTTTCTATTATTTATGGTCCGAAAAAAAAAATTAATATATCTTAAGAAACGTATATTAGTTATATATAACTAATATACGTATAATTCGCATCCAGTTTCACCCAGTTATCACCAAGTGAAGAAGTACAACTTATCGTCAGTTACAATCTTCTCACTGGCGATCTCATTTCCTAGACGCTTTCTAACATGCGACTTTAAAAAAAAGCAAACACTATAAATTTCCTGCAAGCGGCCGTAATGAGACTTTACCAGAGTAACGCAGCTAAAGTGGCGAGATTTATCTCCCTTACAACTCCGTAGCTCACGTCCGTGTAATCCGACGCTTTAAAAATGTGTCACTTGTAACTTTATATAATGTGGACAGTATTTCAGTTCAAAGTTCCTCCAGTGGACTGTAGGATCTTACAAGCTGTGAAGTAGATATGAAATATCAACTCTTAAGTCCGCTTCTTACCTGTTGTATAACACATGGTAAAAATCTCACTATATCCAAGCAAAGGGTTCGTGCAAAACGTGTGACCGGTGTCTGTATATAGTCTCTCTGAGAACTGAGATGAAATATGTCTAGCGTTTGCCTCTGTTGGACTGAATATCACAACCGGGAATATTAAAACTTAAGTATCACTCCTGTATCGTACGACTAAGAACTAGCTGTCCCGTGCAATGGCTTTGTCACAGTGGACTCTTTTCTGACTCTTCACAAAGTGGATAGTCCATGTAAAGCTCTTGCAATGTTAAGAAAACAGTATTTAAAGAAAAATTTAATGACCGCCATTAAAGTTTATCATTAATAATTCTGCTCAGCGCTGTCTTGTTGGTCGAGTGGTTGCAATTGCGACTGCCAATTGAGAGGTCCTGGGTTCTATTTAATATTTCTAACTTAGATTTTCTAGCAGAAATTTCTAGTAGAAATTTCTAGTAGTGCCTCGGAGCCTGCATTTGTGTGGCAATAGGCTAACCACCCATCATGGAGTAACTCTTGAGCCTATGGGAAGGGGACGTAAACGTAACTGGTGAAACGACGGAATCTACTACACTCCTGTGCCTACTCCTTGAGGGATCACATGTGTGATGTTACGTTTTATTTAGATAGTAGGTAATAGGTATAATGTTTTAGATGAATTATAATAGACGCAAGGCATCAGTATCAATCTGAAAGTTACGATTTTAGACAATGCATAACAAAGGCGTTATTGTTTACCTTATATTCTCCTAATTTTATGTTTCTTTTTAAATCTCTTCTTATTCTCTATCACTTCTTTATTTTGTGATGTAAGTTGCTCTTAATATACATAAATACACCTACAATATTTTATACAACAATTAGTTTTGAGTACGTACCTAATATGTATTTTAGTTTTTATATCTACATATTTTTATATCAAGGTCAATGTTTATTTATGGCACAATTGAAGGTAAATTAAGAGGATAAATGTATTGAAATTAAGAGGATAAATGTATTGAAATATAGTAACATCACGGCTGTAATCCCCGAAGGGGCAGGCAGAGGAGTACGCTCCCACGTTTCACCAGAGTTACGTTTAAGTCCCATGGTGGTGAGCCTATTGCCACACGCCGTTAAATTAAATTATACTAAATTAAAATAGTTATAGTACCCAGACAAACCCAATATTCTTCGCGACTGAATATGTAATAAGAACATCGGCACTGACGGCAGTCGGATTGGATTTTTCATTGCGTTTGCACTCACAGTTTGCGAAAGTGTTAATAATTTAATCCTAGACCGGCTTAAACTAGCACACGATTGATTGGGGTGCAACTCGGTTGGACTGTTCGCAGCTCCGGACTTGATACACTGAACAGGCTTTATTTTTCACGGATAACCGGGCTACTGTCATCCGATAGTCTACGGTTCCTGTACAATGGTTGCTTTCAATTTATTTTGATGTCTATCTCAATGAGTATTATGTGACGAATTATACACGAATTGTTTCACTATAAAATTATATTATTTCTGTTGAGCATAACACTAGACAAGTGATTCAATAAATAATAATTATAATTTATTCGGATACACATTTGCCAATTAACTGCGGGTCGTATGTTAGTTTGGCAGGCGCTACGTTTAAATAACCTAACTATATTAGGAGTAATTTCCTGCTACTAAGTTTAGTTACGTGGGAGTGTACTACATTCCTCTGCCTACCCCTTCGGGTACTACAGGCGTGGTGTTGCATTTTTTTAACAATTTAAAATTTTACTTTGCTGCTTATCACATTTACCACCAATGTAGGTACATATGGACGTACGTAATGCTAAAACGTGCGTCGTATACTCATGCTCACGTGTTCTATTTTTGAAAAACAAAACCCAGCACAATCGTCACACGGAAGTGCCCGACCTCAGATTCGATCCGTACGCGTGTCACGAAAACGTCGTCGAGATACACGACGATATAATTAAATAATAAACCTTATCTGTGTGACCTTTGACTTCCCGTAGCGCTAGACTGTCATTTTTTTCTCATGGTCTGTTCTATTCAGATCTTTTTGGATTTTACGGCGGTAATTTAAGAATAGCCCCGAAACTATTTTTATAGCAATTATATTGCTACTCTACATAATATGTTAGGTTTCCCGGATGAAGGAAAAGTATATATATAATAAAAGTATATATTTAACTATTATCTTTTACATATGATAGTAAGGAAGACAAATATAAAGTTGGTCACCTAGCCGGTTATAAATGATAAAAAAAACCAACAACACTCACCGAACAAACACTCTGGATTTGAAATTGCAAAACCGGAAACAAATGGGTATTTAAAAGAAGAATAAATAACTCGAAGTACATCGGTTATTATGGAGTATTGTCGTAAATACTTCTCGGAGTTACTGAGCTTCTTAGCAGTTTAAGAAATTGTTTCTTGTTTTTTTTTTATTCCGGTTCGTGAACTTCACGTTCTTTGTTGTTTTTGTACCCATTGTGGTTACATTTGGGACTTTTATAAATCTATTTCCGTTTGTAATGGAACATACCATCACGTCTGTATTACCTCGAAGGGGCAGATAGAGTGTAGTACTCCTACTTTTTACTCGTTATATTTATGAGGAGGTGAGCCAATTGCCATGCACCGGGCACAAATGCAGACACCGATCTACTACTAGACGTTTCAAGAAAGAAAAATCCAATAGTACCCGACATGGGATTAAACCCAGGACCTATATTTGGATAGTCACGCTTGCAACCACTTGACCAACGAGGCAGTCATTTTAATTGGTTGTACTGCGTATTAAACAGTATATTTATCAGTAAGCACGTAACTGATATCATTGTAAGCGACTTAACGTTTATAAGACCACGTGATCTCTCATGTATTGACACAAATTGACATTTACCATCATTACATTAATAGTTGGTGGTTGCATGTTATGGTTACACCGGCAGTGAATTACGTAGGGGTTGATTAAGGGGTTTGTGATCGCTTGTCTGTTTGAGAGACATCCGCTTTCATATTGTTATATTGGTAAACATGGATCTATCGAGCTTAGTAATAAAAACCAGTCAAAACAAAACAAAATTATTTCGTCATCTATAAAGCAAAAAGAGCAAACCCCTGTGATTATTTCTACTTTGACCTTTAAATCATATGAGTTTGAAGAATATTAGAAATTTTTATTTACACTATTTTTCTGATATAGTTATTCTATTAAATATCCTGCGTTTATACACATGATTATATATGTACTAATAATGATTTAACTCGCGTATGTTTTTGCTGTGGTCTGACTAGAAGTAGCGAGGTCGCTGCAATCGCCTGGAGCTGATGTGGAAGGATCTCGTATGTCTTCGAAACTAGTACGGGCCTCGATTACCTTCCATATACTTTTCGAGTATCAACCTCTTTCTTACAGTTCTTTATGAATACAATTTCACTGCAATTTTTTTTGAAATATAAAATAGTCTCGCGTATGACTGCAATCTCACCAGACGGAAAGCGATATGCAGCCTAGGATATAGCACTCTCGCTTATAAGGTACCTATTGTATTCGCTCTTGTCTTGTATAATTCCAGGTTAAACGAATCGGAAAAGATGAATTTGAAACGTTATAGCACCCTAATCTGTCGTGGCGTGACATATGGGGGGAGGGGGTTGCCAGTTAACTGGATAACTTGCACGGGCTTCGATTACATTCCGTTCACTGTTGGGGTATAGAGCGGGTATCGAGTTACCGCGACCCGGTTTAATGCGATTGATATAACACGTGAAAGGCGATATGTGGTAGTGCACACGTGCGCGGATCGGTTTAATTTCGGCCAGCTCTACAAATGCGATCAGAAATGGCCGTTTGAGAAAAATCTTTTCGTATAGCGTTTAATATTTATGTGATTTAAATTAACCTGATTCTAACTGGTTATTTGATATTTTGTACCTTAGCTGTGTTGCTTATGGTTGGAACGCTGATAGCAGCATGCCCCAATTATCTACGCGTTTATAGTGATCATAAGTGGATTTTCTTATTGTTTTTATAGAAGGTGATTACATACTTACTTTACCGTCGTCCACGTGAATGTCCCTCATCGTCATCAAGATCATCATCATCATCATCATATATCTTTTGTGGTGACACTGTTAAAAACGAGTCTGCTATCAGGTTCACAGGTCATTGTTGGTTCAAATTATGGTTTATTAATAATATCTTTTTGATAAAACATAGCCAGATAAAACTTCAGATACGATCAGAGGAACACAGATCGATTTGATGTTATTATAGTCACAACTGAAATAGCAATTAAGTATCTAGTTAAAAAATGCAAATGAGTATTTCTATTTGCGTAATAAACGTTGTACTGGATATCGGTGTTCTCTAAAGTTTCAACAATAACTTAAATCAAATTGCAATTATAGTGCTGATATAGGGTCAATTCGACAATTTATTAAACAGTACGCGGTATCTGGCGCGAGATCGTATCTCAAATGTTACCAGGTTTACGACGGCCCAGATAGGCCTCATTTCGCTTGCCACTAATTGGCCTATAAACACTTATCTAGAACATTCCATCCCCACTTCATTGCTACCCCGAGCCAAATTGCGAAGCGAAACAATTTGAGAGTTATATGACTATAATTGCATTTATCTGCGTACACATGACACTCATCAAAGCATTCAAAATTTGTACCTAACCCCCCTCCCCTTCCCACTACTTTTCCCTGATCTATTTCTATTAACATAACGGGAACATATCATTCATAGCAG
>DWME01010443.1:0-10214 GCA_018244795.1 Parelbella ahira ahira
CATGAGTGTCGTTACTATCAGAAATCTAATCCAGTTCTTGGACCAGAAAATCTGCCATTACCTCTGCCAGTTTAAATTTTCCTTGTAAGATAAAAAATAAAAAATCGCTATTGTTAGACAAAAAAATGTTTACAGTTCCGAGAGCAGTCCCCCGAGAAAGACGTATGACGACTAGCCAAGTTATACTAGAATGGCTGACAATATCTTATTAGAAAATTAATTAGATTTATAACTACGTTGATATTTAATAATAAGCTGCCATAAATAAATTGGGCTGCGTTTAATTCATAATACAAACAATAGCTATACATTGCTACAGATAAATATAAATAGTCGTTCAAAAAGTAGGGATCCCTCAAGGGGTCCTAAGGAGCGCTGTCATTATCTTTTACTTCAAGACTTTAACTATATGCAGTTAACTAACAATACTGATAATCTCTGGATATACATATGTATATTATTGGAAACTAATGCACCAACTATAATATTCTAAGGAGATCCTAACTTATGATATTTCACTATCAATCGTTTCGTGATTATCTATACCTATACAATGCTCATGAAAATTCATTAGTGTATAAGAAAAAATGTATATGACATACATACCTGATGCAGAGTGAATGCAGCATAATGCTAAAGTAACGAAGTAGAGGCCGCCCCACTGCATATTACAGAGCACATCACAGGCGCTGATGCGTGTCGCTCACCTGTTGAATAAATCATAACATCACTGAGATGTGGCTCACTAAGGCAGATTGGAAACTATTTATAGACTTTACCGTGGACGTGTATTAAGCAGAAAATAATTAGGCAGCTGTTACAAGTGGTCACTGCCGCCGCTGGGCATACATACGAAACCGCCAACAAGGGTATCAGATATTGTATTTAATTTCTCGTAGTTACGGATCATCACGATCGTTAGAACACGGTAATTTCTTAACACCTTACGACTAACATTAAACGTCGTTTTCCTCCAATGATGTGTGTACGACGTGCTGACATTAAAATTAACTTTAATATAGATTATGTCTAGTTACTTTTATTAGTATTAGTAACTGTGATTAATAAACTCAATTCTTTTTTACAAACATCACGCCTGTAATCCTCGAAGGGATAGACAAGGAAGTGTAGTACACTCTTACGTTTCATCAGTTACGTTTATGTCCCATTATGCAATGGATGATGAGTCTATTACCGTGTACCGGGCATAGATCCAAGCCACTATAGAAAATATAAGTTAAAATAGTTCAATGATACCCGATGCGGCGATCGAACCTAGCATCGCTAGATGGGCACCCGTGCTTGCAAGCACTCAACAACCAAGGCATTTAAACAAATCAGTATCTATTTTAATACTTTTTTTTTCTAATTACATGTTAATTTATGTTTACATTTTCATTATTAGTCTTAAATAATTTAGCGTTGTACCCTATAAAAATGTTCTATGTATGTAGGTACTTATAAAAAATAACCTTCAGTATGCTGATCATGTCAACCAACCGTGGCGACATTTAAAGTCCATCTATTATGTTTCCTGAGCCCTCATTGTCATCAATATTCGTAGGTCCTATTGTCTCATTCCCCTTTTCATCGACAGCTGAGTTATCAAATACTTATCATTTTGAGAGGACAGCATTGTCCAACAGCAGAACGATATTTTCATGACGGGCTTTCGAAAAGGCGCTTTTTGTTATTTAGAATTTCATTTTTATCTGAATAAATATGCTATTTACTTGTTAAAACTACATAAGTCTAGTGTAGTACAGTAGCGCTAATAGGTAAACACACCACATAGGTTAACCGTTGAATATTCAACGCTTAATGAACTAACAGAGCTTACCACTTACGGTTAAGTACACAGTCTTTCATTAATAATAACGTTGCCTTAAAATGCATAAAGTCTTAATTACTTTTATAGTTGACTTTTTCAGTGAAATGACGTCATATATTAAATTATAATTATAAGAATAAATGACATTTTAATTATTTATAAAATTATACCTATTATTTTAAATATTTTAATTCATTTCCCATCAGTAATGTTAAATGAATCATATTAATAAATATAATGTGTACAGTAAATTTAGATATTAGGGCATAGTATCTGTATCTACTTCTACTTTGCCAGTGAGATGAGTGTTTTTCTTCGGAACAAAATGTTTAGCTGAAATGTTTAACTTCTTACCTTTGTCTCCTGATTTCGCAAATTTCTTTCAAATATTATATATGAAACCTTACCCTTTTATATAGAAGATATGTTACATAATATGAAAGTTATATATTAAATTTATTTCATGGAAAATCCTTCGGTTAGGTTCGATCGAATGAATACCCAATTAATGTATATTACTGTCCCCATTCCGGTACCTATAGTAGTTACACACTAGTCCGTGCCGGACTTTGTTTCAAACGGTGTAAGATACGAGTTTGACTAAAAACGACCAACCATAAGGCTAGACGGAGAACGAGAAGCCTAGAGACGGAAGTATCTTCCATTTTTATATACGATATAGGAACACACAGGTTTTAGACCCAACATATCACACTCCTTATAGACCCAACAGATACAATTATGGGATAGCTAATAATAAATAATAACGATAAAGATAAGATACTGAAAAATGTAGTCGTAATATATTTCGAGTAGGTATATACGATTTTCTATAATCACTGATACTAAAATCTCGAATCCTTAAATAAACATGAAAATACTTTTCTTAAGTAGCTTTCATCGCATTTGGGACTCATACTCACTTTTAATTTACCAGCATGATAATTTGCCGTCCGTAGCTAATCCGTCCGCGGTCGTGAAGTCGATTAGTCAGATATACGTAAGCCATAGTTTCCGAAGGGAATAACCTCAGTATAAATTAGTACCCTGTCAAATGCGAAGGATAAGCTTGACGAGGGGACGTGTCAATTAGCCCTCAGTGCATTAGTGTTAGAACTTTCTATATAAACGTAGTTTTATACATATTCATTAAATTTTGCAGCGCGCTTAAAGTTTTCTATCCATGAATAAACATTAAGCTCTTGGATCTCAGAAGATTGTACGAGATATTTCAGTGTAATATATATTTTCATCAATTTATTAATAAACAAACAAAATGTACATTCTAATTCGATATTTGAAATATAGTTAGTGAATAAATTTGCTGTGATGCTAAAAATTATTAAAAAGACGCTACCATTATGTATCTGTTTTCTTCATACGAGTTTGTTACGTAATTTAACTTAAAAACAAATCTCCGACAATTTAAGAACAATAGACTTTTCTGTATACCGCAAGACATTATAAGGATATCTACGTACGTATATGTTCCAGAAACGGAACGTAACTCTCGACTTTCCTTTTCTTTGTCCCACAATATAAAGTTTCGGGACAAATAACTTTTTTGTCAGATTTGTTATACTGTCGGCAAGTAAAAGTGAAGCAATTTTTTTTCTATTATGTGTTAAAAGGTTTACTCTACATTGTAAGATCTGATCAATTGTATTTTATTCTCATACGCAAACCGATTTGTGTGATGTCATTTTAATATGGAAATGAATTCTGCGATTTTGGCGACTACTATGTTATAGATGTTATTATGATATTTTGTCTCATGTTCTTAAGTGATTTAAAGGCAATTTGGTTTTTTTTCGCTACTTTTTCTTTTATTATTCCATAGAATCAACTTAATGTCAGATTCTACCCAATAAGTCATATGGATTAGTTACTAGTAAAGAATGAATAAGCAAAGGCTTTGCTCGTTATGTCCCTTTGTAATCGTCCACATTTTTATTTACTGAAATTGTCACTACTATTACAAGACTATGAAAAATATTGTACTTTACTATTGTTACCAAATTAACTAAAGTAGGAATTTATTATAAATCCCTTTGTTTTGAAGATTTTTGACATTAACTGAGTCACACAGAATATAAAAATAATATTTTACGAATATGTGGTTACTTTTTCTCAGTTTATCCTGCTATGCAAGATACCCTATAAATTGGAAACTCGATTCAGTCGCTGTGTACTCCTGTAGCGACTTTATTTCGACGCTTAACGACTGTCGTTTCCATTTCTTGTACAGACTCATTTTTATTTACCCGCGGTAAAATATATACTACAATTATTCTTGCTTCGTAGATAGCATCCTTAAACGGCTATTACAAATTGGAACGAACAAAGCGCAGTGACATTTTAATGGCGCCATGATGGTTTTGTACTGTATTTTTTACATTCAATAAATCTTTTTAGATAGGTATTGTACATCAAAAAGAAATATTATTTGATTTGTGTAAATTAAATTTAGTTCTAGTTAAGTTTGAGTATTTGTAACATATATGTTATGAAAAAAATGGGTTGCTAACAGTTCAACTTTGTAACACTAACTTCTAACATTATAATTCTATGGGTAGTTCAATTTGCTGACACGGCCTTCATATTGCAATCATAAACTATAAAACGTTGAGTTTATTCACGGCCAATTTAGCGGCGCGTGAAAATTGAATGAACGAATTAAAAATAAATTTTCGGCTGATGTATCGTCATGCGGTACTACACGTTGGGTCACCGTGGCCATCAATATTGTGCCGTCATGCACATGTTGGTTAGGGTTCATTTATCGTATCGGTCAGCGTGAAAAATTGATGTGAAGTTGGTCGTGGCTGGTCCGATTTATGTATTGTGCGGTGATTGTGCGGAGAACGAAATGCCCGCTAGAATTTGTTGTTAACGTCAGCCTTCCGCGCGATGTAATACACTTGGTCGAGTAACAAATCTTAAAAATATACGTGAATGGAAAATCCATTTAAAGTATTGGTCATGCTATGGTGTGCCTTGCAGGATATACCAAGTACGATTATTTACGAACATGTATAATTTGTTCGAGCTACTTGATGTATAATGCATAGAGTTATTTTTTGGGCTCGCTGTGTTAAAATGTTGACACGCGCTTCAGACTTGAAAATGTACCAGACGACACGCGATCCTGTCAAAACACAGCAAAAAAAAAGACAGTTTATGTTGCAGTATTTTCGAAAATTATTGCCGGTTTGTGTTATTTTATATTTGTTACAGATAAATTACAGTAGCAAGCGAAATATGGATTCCATTTTGGATATTGTTTTGAATTAATTCACTTAGAGAATAACTTGGAAGCTTAAGTGTAAGTTTGTGCACGGTCAGAACAAAATGCGGTTCTACCTGTCATATTAGATATACGGTTACTCAGAAGCAATAAAACGTTCGTGCTTCCACTGGTAAAACCGGGAGAAACTAATTCAAAACGAAACGGTTTAATATTTGGTAAACGATTTAGTATAAATATATCTTTTTAAATTACTCGATTTTTGCCTTTTCAATTAAAAAAATCTCTTGTAATGTTATTAAATAATGAAAGACAATTAGTATCATAATGAATACACATATTTTTACAAATACATATTTTTCCCAATTATTATATGCGTTCCTCATAGTTATATGTATATGACAGATGTGCATTTCATATGAAAACGAAGCAATCTACTCAAAATATAATAAAACTTCAAATAATAGTAAATAACTGAGAACAGCCAGTATTATTCGGAAAATCGATATTAGTATTGTTAGGTATTACTCAAAATAAGAATTTTTTTACTCAATCGATATAAACAAGTATCTTTTTCAGATGTGGAAACGAAGCCAAATTGGCCTAATGGATAACAGAACTACAATAATGTAGTCCGTGTCAATACAGATTAGCTGTCACCATTTTAAGCCTTCATCAGTGGTACTAACAGTAACTGTTCGTGAACTTAGTTCAATAACACGGCTATAAATTAGTTGCCTGTCAAATGAGACGGACGGCGGTGATGAGGGATCGTGTCAATTAGGCTCAAGTACTTGAAGATAACCTTGTAGTATGAATATATTACCGTATTAGTGGATTTGCTTGGATACTGAAGAGAATTTACGTATGTAAAACTATCGGCCATCTACTTTCGATATGCGTAGATAGCAAAAAAGAGCAAAGGAAATAATTAATGACAGATTTATTAAACTTAGGTACTAAAAAGGAAGGCCTAGTCCAGGAAGTTTTAGGGTTGAGGGGATTAACCTCTGAATTTCATGTTCATATTGAGACTCACTTATTCTATTATACATATGACTATTATGTTACAATATATCCACTCGTTGTCGAGACATTTTAAGACGCTATATTCATCAATGGTAAAGTGATAAGAATATTCGAATTCACTATTCAACGAATCTGTAGAGATTAGTGAACCTCGAAATTATTTAACACGGCCTGTTCTTATAGGTAGACGGCGAAAATAGGCCGGAGAAAAGCCTTTGATACTCTTCATAATAAAATATAATTCTTATTGGGTTAATCATCAAATTCGCTATTTATTTAAGTACAGGATTTTGCCACGAAAACAAATACGCACAAGAACATGAAAAGTCTGTGATGGCTTAGATCAGAGACTTCCACTGAGCGGGTTGGCAGTTCGAATCCTTGGCACATGCTTAAAAAAGTTACTTATGTTTTTAAGATTAAGTCTCATGGGCTATAATTGTAAAGAAAAACAGAGTGCGGTAACCTACAAGTTTTAGTTTTTCACAATTTTCTAAGGAGTGCGAAGTCTGCCAAGCCGCACTTGGCAAGCGTGCGTAGCTATGACCTTAACCGTTCTCATGTTGATGGTATCTTCGTGTCCAATAGTGGAACAAATAAAAGACGTGTTGAATATAATGATTGATAGTCGTGGAAGATTTATATGTATATTTATGAAAATTCTTTGTTATTACATGAAATAAGTAAACATTTATTAAACCTTAAAGTGATACTTTTACGAATATCCGGCAAGTTGTTATTCTAATTACTATTATCCATAGTATTTGCCTCTCAACATTTTACCAGACCTTAATACGAAATATGATCTTAAAGGAACGTACGTAACTCAATATATATTACTTTATTCTGCAAACGTGTATAAAATCAGCTTTGACATTGATGGAAAGATTAAATAATAAATTTTATTATTGCAATCACGATAATTGTGTTTAAGCACCTGTAATGAATTGTAGTAAAAACGCTTAGAGGGAAATGACTCTCTGTTAGAGTTCTTTTTCGGATGAGCATTTTGTGTTTCCCTTTGATACGATTTATGTCAGAAAAACACTCGAATCTTTTTTCCCCTGGACCTGACGCCGTACCGTACTTTTGTACCGGTTTATTTTATCGTCATCCCCCTCTATGTATTGTGGATTTACTCGCAGGTAGGTACTTTCAATCCCGACGACGGATTTACAAAACACTTTTATGACGAAATATGACTAATGTATTTTGCAAAGAGTTTTACCTTTTCACCGCCTTCTGATAAGCTACTTGACATGGTTTTGATAAGGTACTTTAATAAAATATGTGCGGGCGACGTCCTTGTGTACATTTTCAGGAAAGGAATAAAGAACAAATTCACACAATACGTTGAATTCTTATTACAATATATGGTACATACGAGTATGTATAAACTAGTAATATTAAATTATTTCCCTGAATATTTCAGTATTAAATTCTTAACCTCGAATTGCGAACCTTTTGTGTCTCGACAAAATTACATAAATGATGCGAGACTCGTGTGATCGCAAGACGTATGTATGTTTCGCAAGAGCTGTTCAACATTACTCGCTCATGTGATTCTTCCAAAGAAATTGCTCCTATTTTACAAACGCGAGTCCTTGGATCTTTGCAGATTGTTCGAAATTGCAAAACTTCGCTTTTCTGTATCGAGGTCTGTGTAAAGTGGCTACGTATGATGTCTGAACAAAAGATTGTTAGACATTGGAGGGAGGAAGTGCTGGAGTTCGCATATACATCACAGGTAAGGATTAAGCCGATAAATATTCCACTCGAATACCGGGCTAGGGTTATTATTCACATCGTGTTGTAACTAACTAACTAACATTCGGATATGACTATAAGCCTTTGCTATGTACATTAACAATTAATATCCCATCATAACGGAAGGATAACGATGGAGATATTTTGCACTCAGTGCTCGCTGCTTACCCCGTGAGGAACGTGGCTTGAACATGCATGTATGTTGAATAGAGATATTTGTTACTCGATGCTCTTTGTCAGCTCTGTCAGGGACTTGACGTAATGATATAACAACATTAATAATCAAATAAACACTCGACATTGTGGTCGCCATTTACTCAAGTTACTGTCTTTTCGTTAATAGGCTTTTATTTCCCTTAATAAGATATTTGTGAGATGATACATGATCTTTGTAATGTACTTATAAAGTGTCCTATATATTATTGAAGTATGTTTGATATATACTCGTACAGTCTATTAAAAGAACTTCTTAAAATATTCCAAGACGTCGTCCTTGAGTTCGTAGAAGCACATTTGAATACAAATATAATTATATAGGCTTCGTTAATTACCATTTCCAAAATACATTTTCATAGTGACGTAAAGAGATAAATAAGTAAAAAAAGTATTTTTATACATAGTATACATAGGTATAGACCTACAATTATAAGGAAAACTAAACGTTATACAATATAAATAGAATGCGCTTCATACAGACAAATATGTAGTTTAGACATGTACAACTATATCATTTATATCGAAAGGCATTTCTCTGGGTATTTACAAAGATTTATTTCTCCAAAAGATAAAACAAGAATACTCAATTCTTCTCGGTTCCATTATTCACATACAAAAAAGCGCCGAGGCCGTTAGAATGTGTACAGACTACAAAATAATATAAGCAGAAATTTCTTGCTGGTGAATGGTTTTTTTTTCGAAAATGTATGAATAACATTTACTTCAGCCAGCTTTAATATTTTTTTTTTTTGCATTTTATGTTTCTAATTCTATCGGCAGTTCCATATATTACACACAAATATTTCGTTTATTAATATATAATAATTAAAATTATTTGTAATTATAATTATTTGTAATTATTTGTAATTATTATTAATATGGATATTTTATTTTGTATATCTACTACCTACATATTTATCTCAATATAATAAACATTAAATTTGTTTGCCCCGCAAGTATCGTTATAAGCTATTTTTTCGATTACGATTAGACTTTGGTAAGTCATTGTTGGTATTTGTATAGATTTCCGTAATAATAATATCAACCTATAATATGCTATTAACGTACAATAGATGGCGCGAGTCGCCTCGGAAAATATCAATTAGGTATTACATCTGCTTCTCTACGGTCCAGTTTCTCTTTTTCTTCATTATCATCATCAACAGTCTATCTCAGTTCACAGCTGGATATATGAGTAAGTTCCCCCAAATGAGTGCTATCACGCCCAGTCGTCGACTTGCGGCATTTGGGCTTCTTTTTGGTCTATATCAATATCTTAGATATAAAATTATGGTAATCCAGTAAAACAATTCGATTAACAAATCACCTTGAAATATGAATTGATGATGATATAGTCCGACCGATTTCTGTTACGGCAGGCGCGTACATGCGCGCGTGATTATTATTATTAATTAGCCATTACAAAGTATCCAGGTATTAGTAGTACAAGATGACTGCCTAGTTAATTGATAGTAGATTTTTCTAATATGAAGTTCCGAGTACTAGCTCGGGGGCTGGATTTTTGTCCTTTGGTGTGGCAATAGACATACCCCCTACTCTATGGTAAGACATAATCATTATCAGAAACCTAACAGTGTACTATACTATTCTACGTGTGCCTTCGGGAAGACAGCCGTAATGTTACGAGTACGTAATACAAACGAACGATTTGATTAATTTAACCGCCTGTATCTGATTGAAATCGTTTACTTACTGTTTTGCCTGTTCTAAATCTAAAATACGATCCGAATTCTAGAATGATATATTTTTACGTTTTCATTTTACTGCTGAACGCAGTTATAGAAAGCGCTCCTGTAAATCCAAGTGAAGTGTTAGTAAAAAAGTTGAAGTTATTTTTCAACCTTTGACCGGCCATCTGTTGTAAAACCTTTAAAACATCAAAAAGCTCACGTACAATTTGGTGCAAAAACAAAGTGGAAAAACATCATGTTTAATAAATTGAGTATCCATAACACCTTAGTTGATTTAAATGAACAGTATTTGAATATCTGTGCGTAAACTCGCACATATTATAACTACACAAAATAATGTCCTATTACAATGTAAAGTTTAACGTTTATCCGAGTTTAATTATTGCCAATTTAAATTTTTACGATTAATTGG
>DWME01010444.1:0-10213 GCA_018244795.1 Parelbella ahira ahira
ATATTGTCTTCCTCGTTTCGTTTAAGTTTCTATAGAAACGTTAAATTGAATTTTGACTCTATAATAGATGTATTATTCACAATTTTTTTTTTATAATTCAAAATGTCCTAAATTTTGTACGGCCACACTTGTATCGGAAATCCTTTAAATAATGAAGGCGTAGAGATATGTCCAAAAACTGCACTATCAGATTTAAGCCCACATGTATGATGCCATTGAAAATCACTGGAGTAGGCCTGCTCTGGAGTGAATACCACCACTAACCAGACGCAAGGCACCTTCCGATTAGAAGAATACTATCGGCGACAGGCTGCAGCCTAAAGTAATTTAAGTTGTCAGTAATTAGGAGGTGCTTATACATAATATGTATGCAGGTATCCAAATATGGTAAAAAGTGAATTTCGCATTTTTGTCAAATCCGACTTTGTTCTACGACTATGACCATATTTAACATTGGACTTCGATAAGCTCATAATAGTAGCGATAATAATTGTACACTGTAGCTTATAAAAACTATACTGGGATATATTTTATTTGCTTTTAAAAAGAAATACATGAAGAATTATTTATGACTATGATGTTCATTCTTCAAATTCCCAAAACCAGTGGAGACAAATTAGATGAAATGACAACCAAGTTTATAACAAGTTGCGTCACTTTTAAAATTAAAACTAGGAACTATCCACTGTTGAATACAAACCCTAATTTAAAAATTAATAATAAATACTCGGACATCACTAAGCGAATACACTCCCACGTTTCACCAGTTACGTTTAAGTCCCATGGAATAGGTGGTGAGCATATTGCCATACAACGGGCACAATTCCAGACTCCGAGTCACTACAAGAAATTCTAAATTACAAAAATCCAATAGTACCCGACACGGGGTTTCAACCCAGGACCTCCCGATCGGCAGTCGCACTTGCAACCGCTCGACCAACGAGGCAGTATTGGTATTGTATATTATTATGTATCGTCTATATTGCACGTTATACAACGCAATATTTAAAAAAGATGAATAAGATTTAATTGTAACCCTCTTAAAGCAGTTCTCGCTAAATATTTGCCTACATTCAACTATGTAAAAAGTTCAAAAGATGTGGGGAATGATTGATTGTGTGGTTATTACTATAGAATAAACTATTATGTTTGAGGTTCCGATAAAAGTACACGAAAAGTCTTTAAATATATCTGAAATCAGAAATGCCACAAAACACTGCAAATTTCGTTTAGAAAATAAATTTCATAATATTTTGTATTCATCTTAATTATAAAACACGGAGGTATTTATTACAAAAATAGTCGTCTTGCATGTGCTTCTTCCAAAAAATAATAATAAATCTACGAGCTTTCTTATAAATAAACTGAATGCTTTACTGTATTTACTTCGCTTTGACAGAAAACTTTGGTTAATTACATAAATTACGTTTGAGTGTTTGAAATGTACGTCACTATTTTATGAAAAATATATCCTTGTCTATGATTGTGAGGCTTACATAATGGCGACCATAGACTCCTCCTTGACGTAAAGGTCACGAGCCGCTCTCGAGAACGCTTCAACAGTCGTGTTGTTATGTAATTATAGGGTTGTCTCTAAGTTAATAAAAAATATATAAATTGTCTATACTTATCACTATTACAATTGTATACTTTGATTTAAAAAAACATACAAAAACGTTTTTTTATCGCACCGCTCGGATGTTCAAGGGTGAAGTCGGTTGCGGTTTTCATCGGGCATGCACGTTAATATAACTATGAAATAAAATTATACATTAGGAAGACATCCGGCATGATGTCAGAGAATGCCAAAGCCTTACTCAGAACCACGAGCCGTAAATGTTATGTATACCTACTGACGTAAAATTCATAATTTATTTGTAATCTAATCATCGACTGAACCGTAATTGTTATCAATCGAGACAATAGTAATGTAACTATTCACAGTGTTACCTTTAATTGACGTGCAAATTATGCAAATCGTGAGACTGAGGAACTATAATAATTATGTCTCCTGCTGTTCTACTTACGATACTAAGCCATTTATATTATCCTGTAATATAAGCTTTTATTTTTCTCCGTAACTTTTAATTCCTCCATAATTTCTCCATATTTGACTATTATACTTTTATGTGATTATGTGAATTTCGCCATAATCATAATTTTTTATAGTCTGTAATATGTACTATGTCTACGTAGCGTAGGACACCCTTCAGCCAGGTGGAGTGGTGTGCCATTGGAGAGGCCTATGTCCAGCAGTGGACGGGAGTAGGCTGATGATGATGTTTACTAATCAGTAAATAGTCATCGTCGCAGATTACGTTCTTGACTGTTTGTATTCTTAGGAGTTAGGGGACACCCGTATCCAACAATGTAACCATGAAAGGGTAATGTTGAAGTATCTCATATCAATTTTATGGTAAAGGAAAACAAAAATAATCTTTATTTCGGGAAATTTCTATTTAACGCATTTTAGGCTTAACTTGAACTTTAAATTTGAATATGAAGCTTTTGCACAATATGTCCGAAAGTTAAATTACTATTCTTATAAAAATTACATAATTGACGCGACTGTTGAAATAATTACATTCGACAAGTGTATGACATGTTGAAGAATTTTGGTAGAAAGTGGCAAAGTGAGCCGCCGCGGACATGAGCTGCAAGCTGAGCCGTTACGGACGCGAGTGAGACGTAACGGATTTCTCCGTAGCGATCGTGTGTAAAAACAAAACGCCACCAACAGCTCATGGGTCTTCGACACGCGAGGATTACCGCCAATGTGCTGTGCGTAACCAAGAAACCATAAAGAGCTGATGTGATAGTTCGTGGTTTTACTTGAACGAAACCAGTATTGCATCTGAACTACATTAAACATTTTGTTGATTTCACCCAAAAAACATTGAATTATTTATGATTATTATATTAATACAACAGACTCAGATAAAGATCACCGATTGTCCAATATCTTTTATTTTTAAACCTGTAACATGGTGGTTCTTTAATCATCATAATTATTTGTAGTTAGGCTTATCTAAGTATAAATATCACTGACTGTGAAATTGACAGAAAACATCATGATCCCGTATAGTGTGTACACTGCCTGAGTCAGCGCGATAGACAACCTTGAAATAAAACAAATAACCTACACCGTTCTCAATCTGAAAAGAATCTTTTATCCAACAGTGGAATATTAACCCAAACATGTTAGCGAAGAGATGTATTTTTTAATATTGTTAATATATGGGTACTAGGTATTCTATGTATGTAAACATAACTGTACTAAGTATACAATACAATATAATTTCCTACGTACCTGGCACGACGGCCGCCTTGCGACCTCTCATTCCTGCGGCGACCTTCACGGCAGACGACTCAAATTGATAGTCACTAATCGCTTCATACAAAACGTGGCGGTCATTTATAGCCTTTTGTGTGATAAAAACACCTTATTTATTTCGTTAACACACACAAATACACACGTATATATATATGTACATATATCTGCAGATGATTATTATCCAAGATTTAAACTTTTAAGCATTCATATACGTCCCTGAACGTTCTGGAACTTTACGTTCGATCCTTAAGTTCGCTTGAAGAAACTTTAGGCCGAATTCATTGCTGCCTTTATATAAATTACTCGTAACTTATTTAATAAAGATTGAGATGCGAGAGGTTCTAACTTGCAGGTAGTAGTTATTACAAAGAACGAGTAAACTTGATTTCTTTCTATATTTTCGGGACAAATTTAAAATTGCGTTAAAAAAGGGAAAATACCAATGTTGCCAATTATATGGCTTTACAGTCCAATTCAGAAGGAGCTATGCATTTGCAAATCCATAATAGCATGAACTAACTTAGTGTACTCACAAAGACCAGTAGGCAATCTACCCATGGCCAGTAATTTTTTTAAGCTACGTCTCTATATTAAAATAACTCCTAATGTACATTCAAATACAATTAAAGAAATATCAATGTTTGCTTAATTATGCATAAAATAAATGGTCGAAATGTAAACATGGCCAAGTACAACACAAAAGCAATATAATATTCATTCGTCAAACAAACGCTATTGGTGTTTAATCTGTTAAACAAATTTAAAATACTATAGAAGTTGTTTTAGTTTTTTTGTTCATGTAAATAACTATGCAGTACGTTGCCGGTGAGTTTTAGGAACCAGCAGGACTACGTTCATGATAGGTTGAATAAAATGTGTGTCATCAATGGGACATACTCTTTCATGCACAGTTCTGCTTATATGCTCCATTTAACCACGCCCGTGTAACATGTGGAACGATCTTTCTTTTGACGTTTTTCAGAGGCAATATGACAGAGTAGGTACTATTTAAGAAAAACACACACAACTATTGTTCAAAGCCAGCTACACATCGGCCACTGCTCTGGTATTGCAAATCTATAAACAACGTTATCACTTAGCGTTAGGAGATTCGTCAGCCGGATTTGAATATTAAAAATAATGTAAACATCGAAACTTGGTTTGTTTTGGACACATACGACCGAACACGATTAAAATTTTCTCATTCAATTTATACCCATAAAGGCATAATTTTATTAAAATTCTTATTTCTAGTAAGTCAAATGAGACTGGCAAATAAGAAGGTACTGCAATAACGTAACAATTCCAATCAAGTGAGCACGTCCGTTGCGACACCGCACGTGTTCTAATTAAAAACCGTTAAGTAACATATTTGTAATTAAATGACGGGAAAAACAAACTAAGAATATATTTGTTGCATTTTAAAATGAAAAAATAAAAACAATTTCAGACTTGAATTGACGCTGTCTATCATTATACAATGCCAACAATGACAGTAGAAACAATGAACACTAATAAATGAACGAACGTTTATGAATAAATAATCAATCTGTTCAAAAGATAGGAGGCAGTACTTTTTTTTAATTTGCCATTTCAGCATCTTTATAACCGCTCAGTTTCTTTTGTATTTCATGTTTTATACATAATTTATTATTATAGGTTGACTGATATAATACTTCCGCTAAGTACGTACAGAATTATGTAAATTAGGTAATACTGATATTATAAACCTTTCAGTACACGTGCAAAATACCCTTAATGCATGTTATGCTATGCAGTCATGACTTCATGAGGAATGATTGCAACACCCGCCAACTTCGTTTAGATGTGAGGTAATTAAGACGCGGTTATGTGTGTGCCAATCACGCACATTTCCGTAAAAACCTACAGAATATCATAACCGATTGATAACTACTTATTACTTTCAAAAGTTACTGGCACTGGCGAAGAAAACTAAGTACAGAAATAACGTTTTGTGCAACACGGTCAATAATTAGAAAAAGAAATAAATAAAAATGTACTGTTTGCAATATTGATTTTCATTTAAAAAAGGAAAAAATAAAAAATGTAAGATGTGTACAACAAAGGCTTTTATTTGAATACAGAACAAATAGAAAAAAAGTACGTTCTGTTCAACGTGAACTTTTATTCAAAAAAAGGAACAAATAGAAATGTATGTTCAACATGTCCAATATGGCTTTTATTTTGATAATGTTGAAAACGTAAAATAACATCAGCTGTGAAACCGCGCAAACTGCAGTGTTGCTATGTGGGTTAAGTGTGACAATGGATTCCTTTGCGTGCCATCCTAAATTCCCGCGCGAAGTGGGCTCACAAGTGCAGACGTCGGAAGTGAGTCGCTAATATTGGCACTGCTAATGCGTTAACATTTAAATTCGTAGCAGGCTCCCATTGCAGGTCAGTTAAGGACACTTTCTCGGTGCATCGTAGCTCATTTAGTTCGTTCAATATAGAAATAGATAGCCACATATGAAATCGATTGTTGGACTTTTCACAACCATTAATTGTGGTCCATAAAAGAATTAAAATTAATAATATTTTTAGTCTATGACTCATCTATCTTGACCGAATAGATAGGCAAATCTATCAAGGAACAGCGAGTGAGCCTGTTTCCCCTAACTATGTACTTTCTACTACGAATTTCAAGTAAGTAAATACCAAAATACCCGATCTGGGGATGGAATCCAGGACCTCTGGATCAGCAGTCCCGCTTGTGGCCTAACGTGGCAGTCAAAATTAAAAATTAAAAAAATTGTTACTATCAGTAAACAACAGTAAACTGCAAAGCGAACTCTGCACCCAAGTAAATTCTGCCACTTGTTCACGCAACACTCCTGTTGAACAATACAGTACTACTGTGTTATGTCATTATATTTCGACATTATTAATATATAAATTCCACTTTAAATGCCACCGGCGCTGTGCAATGCTATTTAACAATAACGCACCCGACCATCGCCACTTAGCTTGCGAAACGGGCTATTAAATGAAATATCTCTTAATTATTTTAGTTAGTTCACATTTTATTTACCTCATAATAATGTTTAATGATTCTGCATATTTAAAAGGAAGGTTACACTTGGAATGTCATAAAGATTGTCCTTATACAAAGCCAAAAACGGCAACCCCGAGGGAACGTAAGTGACAGTGAGGATAACAATACTTGCAAGAATTTCTTGGGATATCTCCTTACGAGGCATTTGATTATAAACTAAACAGAACCTGTGCTACGGTAACAGACCAATATTTAAAAAATGGTAGATGATTATATTCTATGTTTATTATATCATAGATTTGCATACATTCACTCCAGTATTCCCCCCAAAGGGTACACAAAAAGAATCGTAATCTCACATTTCACCAGATATGTTGTATGCAACATGGATTTACGAATAATATATTGGTGAGTTTCTATGTCATAAGAAGTAATAACATATATGTTGCGTTTTGCGAATGTTAATACAATTAAAGATGAAAGCTTGTATCCTTGAATAACCAGTTTTAAGGACGATTATTTTATTATTCTTATTTTTGGTTTTTAATTATTTCTATTGAATATTAATTTGCCAACACATTCTTAGTCGGCGCGGCAGACTAAGACTATAGTTAATCCTATTCATTCTGAGAGATCAGTGTCCAACAGTGAAATGATGAAAGAGCTCATTGAAAATTATAATGATGATGATTATTATTGAATATGTTCTTATATATATTTATATTGTTTAAAGATTTTTTTTAACACAGTGCTCTAAAGGCGTCATCAGACCGACTATAATAAAAAACTGGAGCAACGTAAAGTTCGTATATTGCTGCTAACTTTAATAAAGTCAGATAATAAAGTTTTTTGTCATAGCACGAATGCTCCGCTGTGACGTCATCACGCAATTCTCACGTTGTCGCGAACGAGTAGTACACTCTATAAAAGTACATAACCCGATGAAGATGGCATGGCACCGAAACATTTCACTGGTAAAGTTCAAATGTTAAAGGTGACCGCTTTCCAATAAACGAAGGGCCGGGCTTGTTACGTGGAAATTATATCTGTACACAGACCAAATATATGGATTATACGTGGAGAAATGTCCTAAAAAAATAATCCATATTATTTTATATTTGGAACAAATAGTAAACAGCAACAAAAAAAGTGTGGCCAGTAAAAAACATTTTAAGTTTGTACAGATAAAAAAATAAACAGTACTGACAACAAATAAAAATATAATACAACGATGTCAAAAAATGTCATAAGAAAACTATTATTATTAAATGCAATAGGAAAGTTCTAGCAATAAACCTATTAGTCTGTTCAGTATTTTAGCTGCTGCGTATTTGAATGCACACAATGCAGTGAGATAAGTTTTCAATAGATTTTGTTCAGCTTTTAAACACTTAACATGCTTGTGTCAAAGATTATACAGCCGTTTTACAATCTACCGTAATGATGTATTATAAAATGCATTTATGCTCACAAGAAATATTATAATACGTAGATAAAAATTATTATTGTGCGAGTGAAAAAAAAATTAAGTCCATTTGAGTCTGCTCAATTGCCAACCGTCCACGCCCCGTGTGGCTATGTGGGCCGAAGAATGGACGCTAACTGAGAAAGTTACGACTGCTTTCCGTTGACATTTCGTCAGTGGCTCCACAGGTGTGGCCCGAAGGTCTTTGGACTTCGACATTTTTTTAATACACCCATGTATTGATAATGAATTTTACAGTCTTTCACATCGCCCAGTACGTTTATTTTTTACGAAAGAAAACGAGGAAAACAAGTCTTAGTTAAATTGATCAAATTTTGCCTTTTTTATGAACCATCTTTGAAAAAATTAAAACGTCAAATGCATTACAGAAATTATGAAATTAATAAATTAAAATTGAATTTGCAATTGCATATTAGTGTTTCCGTTGCGTAATTTAACGACTTCATTAGCAGCGTTTCATAATGAGGAATGTTATAATATTTTCCTATTAGAACACATCTAGAAACATTAACGATGTAACATTATTCAGTTTGAAATTGGAGTGATTTTTTTTCTTTTCTAATTTAATTTTAGTTCCGTGCAGTACCATTGCACGTGGAAATTCTTAGTCCATGCCTAATCGTATTTGTAATAGGCGTTACAAGAAGTACGTCGTTCCTCTCTCATTACGTGTTGCTAGATGTGAGTACCTTCACACAACACCTAAAGTTTGCAATTACAGCCCACAGCAACAAAAAGTTGACGTAATGAAGAAACGTTCAATATTACAGCGCACAGTATTCGAGGCCTAGCGTGTCCAATCCACAATGGGACATTGTCCATTCTGCCACAGAGTACACGCTCTGCTTCTTGGTACACTTGCTTACAATATTTTGTAAATATCCATCATACGGTCAACAGCGTAGTCATTTGTTGTGTATATTTTCTAGACTATGGCCCTGACCACAATCCGAAAGAAGACCCGTACAACCTAACAGTTTAACCTTAAACTGGTCGCAATGATTATTGACTAGACCATTTATGTAACAGTTAGCGATCTTGCCTACTGAGCTGAAAACCGCTTGATTATTACCATTTAAAAAAATATTTAGGTTGCGAACAAATCCTTCATTGACGTATAAATAATAAATATCTACATATTTAAACATGATTTTAGAAATGTATATATCTGTATCTAAAAGCGTTCATTTTTGAAACGCAAGTCTTTCACACTGTCTGTCTGTATCTAAGTATTTTACTTAAAATGCGAAGGGAACTAACTTGAAAAACAATTAATTTTTTTTTTGTATTTTAATACAAAAGACAAAACATTAAAAATATTAACAAACTTCGAAAATAATGTCAAGTTAAAAAGTTCTCTTTCGACATCCTTGTTACAAATAGTATAAAATCATACCAGAACTTTCTAGATTCGCACATAACTGAAGGTTCGTATCTACAAGGTCTATTTAGTACTCCACAATCACACGTTACCGTTGCAGGGCACTGGTTCGAGACGGTGACCGCCCGCGGTCAAGGTGGCTTGACTTGCCCGCTGCTATTATATCTATTATCTGCTTACTATAACCTTTTGTATGACGACAATTGTTTTATAAACATACATATAACTCTCTCATAGGGTGAAGATTACAAAACTAAATAATTATTACATTAGATTATTATTAATTATTGTACCATTGGAGAGGCCTCTATCCAGCTGTGGACGGGAGTAGGCTGATAATGATAATGATTATTTGATCATCACCCTTGATATTCACGCCGATTCCGGAATTTTCTGACTCTCATCGTGTAATATCTGACCTACTAGAAAGTCATTGTTCTATTTAGGATTTTCGAGAATTAGGAAAACTGTAATGTAGTTTTACAACTTTCTATATTAAAACTAAGATTGTTTGTATGTGCTAACTGTCATGCGTCAATGCTTCACTGCGCTTGCTGCTGCTGGATTATTTCACCATAAGAAATAAAATGAAATAAATCAAGATAATTTTACGCTGTGTATTTTTCACGATGCTCTTGATAACACAGACGGATGTTTTCTCATGATGGCAACCATTAGGATGTTGCCAGTGGTCATAAAAACTGATAGTTTATCAAGAATTGACTTGTCAGCTCATGTTTTTTATTTATTTCCTAGTGGAAATAATAATCTATTAATGTTATTATATTATATCATATGTATTGTATAATAAAGAATAAATATTAAAATATACAGATTTGTTATAAATGTACCGTCTCGTTGGTCGAGCGGTTGCAAGCGCGACTGCCTATCGGGTGGTCCTGGGTTTAAATCCCGGGTTGGGTGCTATTGGATTTTTCTAATTTAGAATTTCTAGTAGTGACTCGGAGTCTGGAATTGTGCCCGGTGTATGGCAAT
>DWME01010445.1:0-10213 GCA_018244795.1 Parelbella ahira ahira
TACACTCCTACTCTTCACCAGTTCCATTTGCGTCCCTCCATGTAATAAGTGTCGAACCTATTTCCTTACACTGAGCACAAATCCAAACTTAAAGCCACTGCTACAATTTTCTACTAGAAAGTCAGCAATAACCAATAGTGCTCGAACTCAGGACCTTTCGATCAGCAGTCGCAATTGCAACCACTTTACCAACGAGGCAAACACCATCATTCTGTATTTTGTACTATACCGTCACGGAATGTCTTTTACGGCGTAGGCAGAAAAAGAAATATCACTACCTGTTCAGACTCGACGTCCTCCTACATTCATCACTATCTTCATATACACTCGCCGGCTTGGTAAGCTACTGATTCCCCTGCCCTCACCAGCATCGATGCGTTTATCATCCATATGACTCATCATTCATAAATCAATGTTTAATACCATACTTCTTGTTTCCAGGATTTCGAACCTGTACCAGTCCCACCGAATCAATATGGCAACTTTTATTCCGGAGGCAAAGCTTTTCAAACCGGGTTCGACTTTCAGCAATGAAGAATCTTAATATTCTATGTAAGAAACAGCAAGAAGCACTAAAATTATTTTATTAACAGAACGTATGATGATGCTATTGAATGTAAAAAGCTCTAGAAATCTGCTACGACCGTAGCAGATGAAAATCCTTAGTCTGTGCCTACGCCCATGGGAAATTATTGAGATAAGATGTGCGTTAATGTATGTAATATGGTTAGATACGAAGAGCTGAAGATCGAGCTCAGTGGCGTGCCATTGGAGAGGCCTATAGGTATCTAGTAATGGACGGGAGTAGGCTGATGATGATAATGATATGTAATACAAAAATCGCATGGGATATTTCTTTGAAACATTCGTTCTGTGGTGACGTGGTGGCCGTGGTTAAACTGATGCATGTCAGCGCATCATTCACACACGTCACATTAAATAAATAGCCACGTTGATCGAGTTAACCGATGCTGATCAGGGGTTGATGTTTCGTGTTCGGTGAACTGTGATAATAGTTTGATAGAGTCCTGGAAATGTATTTGGAATTTTATTTAAATTTTTATATTGTAGGTAAGATAGCGTGTTTATATGTGAATGGTTCATTACGTGGCTGCGTGAGACAGACTATGTAAGAACTTACGTTTCATTATCATTAGTTCGTTTCCGTTTTCTACTAGACGTAGGTCTCTCCAATGGCAAGCCACTGAGCTCGATCTTCAGCTCTTCGAATTCAACCGCTGCATTTTACTTACATCGCCGAGATTTCACAAAATTTTATATAAATGAAAATTCTAATAGCATCTTCATGTTCTGAGGAAAACAAGTAAAAATACTACTGTAACGTCATATATGTATAAAGAAATGTAATTAAGTCCTGTGTGCCTGTCCACAGCGATTGTCGGGTGACGCCGTGGACGGCTTAATTAGTTTTTCACGTTTTCCAATACATTCCTCCTCAGCTTAACTAATCCTGGCAAAACTTAGATCAAGCAGGATAATTTCTGTTAAAATAAGCTAATTTGACATGCAATTAGATTTATTTCAATGACGTAATTTAGAATTAGATGTTAAAAAATATTTTTTAATGGGTAAAAAATAATGTAACATCAAACCTGTAATCCCCGAAGGGGTAGGCAGAGGAGTATAGTACACTCCCACGTTACACCAGTTACGTCTATGATAAGTAAATTAAATATGAGATAAGTAAATCGATAATAACATAATTACCATTAATTAAGAATTTAATTAAAATTACATTGGTGCTCTAATAAACTCATTACAGAAGAATAACCTCAATCAGTTAATGAGGACAATATTTACTTGCATAATGTATGTATTACATATAATATGTTTCTATATGCCACGAATTAAGAACTTTCCTTGCGGAAGATCATTCAAAGTATATGTAAATGTGGGATATTTCCGTGTAGATAACTAAAACCTATAAATACACTTCTCATTATGTTCAGATTACTTCGCCGCGGCGTCTGCTCGGAAATTGAGTGATCAGCTTGAAAGGAAACGGCGGCGAGGCAGCTAACGAACCAATCACACCTTATAGAGCTCACGTGTACATGTGGTACGCATATAAATTTGGTAAAACGTGCAAGAGAACAGACTATTTCAATTAATCTTTTCATTTATTTTTCATTTGTGGGTTTTGTATCTTTTTTTGGAATTTTGTCTGTTTTGCACCGTTTTAGTACAATATCAGATAGAAAATAAAGCGAATTTTCTAATTATAATTTATTCTAATTACTATATAATTGTAGGTATTGCGAGAACAGTGAATGAGGCGAAAAACTTCATTAGCATTTCAGGTCATTTCGAAGTCTAATTGAAGATTATAATCGTTTGGGGGAAAGTTATTCCACAATTCATTCAAACAAGTCTATTGTAGGATAGGACCCGCACCATATCATGAAATCTTTTAATAATTTCTGAACTTTCTCACAATTCTAAAGTAGGTACTTTTGTATTTGGTTTGTGCCAGGTGTATGGCAATAAGTTCCTATTCCATCTTGGGACGTAAACGTATCTGGTGGATCGTGGTAATGTAGTACACTCCTCTGCCTACCCCTTGGCGGTTTACAGGCGTGACGTTACGTTTGTTTTAAATTTGTACAAACGTTGTAACTTTCTAAAACACATACAACACAAATTACCTACTTTGGACATCTAACTTATGTAAATAACAAGAAATTAAAACAACAGGTAAATTCTGCATAATTACCGACATGAGGAAGAACGCGATGAGGAATAAAGTTATTTTCCTTCATATTGTGTCAAGCAATGTGTCACGTTTAATACTTTCGTTGAGCACAAACGTGTGAACAGCTCACTACGAGCTCTGTTCCCGGCTTACGGTTCGTTTAAAACGAAACGAGAAATGACATTTGTAACAAAACACAACATATTCAGTTACCTGCGCTATTGCTCTTAACTTCACCCTGTACAATATAAGTATCAATTTCGCAAATATTAATAAAACCAAAGTGGCAATAGCTCTTCTCCTGTTCCATAGTGGGACGTATAAATAAACTGGTGAATAGTGAGAGTGTACTAAATACCTCAGCCTACCTCTTCAGCGATATACATACAAGGATGATGTTATGTTACATAAATAAAATAAAACCTATAAACGGTAAAACTCCCAAGATGTCTCCTTCGTGACTTCGCTGGAGTCACCCCGAAAATATATACATATTTAATCAAGTATGAAAATACACCCGAAACGCTTAATCGTAATATACATTTTGTAATAAAAAGCTAATGATTTAAGTGTGTATCTCTGAAGGAACAGATCGACATATTTGACTTATTACATTACCCTGCAAAGATTATGTTATTAATATCCTAAGACTTATCTTTTTTGTTATTCAGCAGCAGCAAATGTATTCTTCTTAGCGTGTCGATGACAAACACATTTCAAGTCCCTAAATGGTTTTAGCCCAGAATTTTGTATTAAAATTACTAGATTATAAAATATTAATAACAAGATGTTATTTGCGGAAAATATTTATATATTTCGCGAAGGATTAAAAGTTCCAAGTACACTGTGTTAAGCTTTTGGAGCGTCGGTAAATCATAAATTTCCAATACACGGCCCTTGCAGGAGATTAAAAGTTTCTTCCGTTAATAGATTGTAAGCTCAGTGTAACATTTAATGGTCCATTAGAGCACTACCAAGCTGTGGTATACGGTAACAAGTTTTAAGTGCATTCCTTATATTTTCAATCATGTGCATTATTTATTTTAAAAAGATTATTAAGTACATAATTTTATTTTACCATTTAGCGGATTAATGAAGGTAATATACAACATTTATAAACTGTATACCTTTGTAATTAAGCTGTAATCGAAGGCGAACGTAATTCCGAATGGCATTTGTTAATTATAATTTACCTAACACACGAGAACGGAAGTTTACCGATTTATAAAACTAGACTTCTCACTGATATCGTCAGATTACTTTAAGTTATTGGTAAAATTTAGTCATATAACGTGCCTTAGCGTAGAGAATATAACAAAAAACAATAACACTTACTTTCACGCGATAAAGCATTTCGTACAATTTGGAATCAAGATAACAGAAAAACTCTGACAGACCTACAGTTATCCTTACAACATATTTCTAACATTGTTATACAGAATAGGTATAAAAGTAATCGTAAAAGAATAACGGCAAATGACAAAGTAATCATATGTAAATAGTAGATGTATTCTGATGTAATTATGTCATCAAGCCAGTTTACTTACGATTGGGCAGAGATATTTGACTGCTAAATATCTCTAGTCTTACGGACCTGATATAAATTATTCTAAGTAGGTACCTACATAAATATGTTAGAAAAAAAGAAAACATCTAATGTACGAATATGGTTACATATAGTCTATTTCCGTTTTCGTAAACAGTAAACACAATGCGTACATTTCAATGGGTTTTATTGCGTGTCGTAGAGTCGGCCACATTAATGTAGCGACTAAAGGATCTTACTTCCAAAGATCTCTTTTGGGTAATGGACAGGAAATGCTTAGTGCCTTGTAAGTACTTACGTACATATATCTTTGAGGCGGTACTATATACACGTATGTTTGAATTGTAATAATCGATCAGTTTAATAAAACGTACGCATGCACGGATACACGAAAGTACGCACACATGCACGCACGCACGCAAGCACGCACACACATATAAACTTCTTTATCTCTAGTAATAATAATAGTATCTATTATGAAATGATAATAATTAAGTTATCTCCTTCTTCTTGGATCGCATCTTCTTCCAGTCGCCTATAATTAAGGCTATTATTTTTTTATAGACTGCTGTTCGAAATAGTAGTCTAGTGCTCATTGTGAACTAAGTAGGTACGTAGATTATTGAGCCACGAGGTACGTCTTCTACTGGGTACCTTCGTCCGTGCATTTTCGCCTGCATGATAAATTGGAGTTAAATGAACTTATATAGATTTTGTAATTTAAATGTGTTAATTTTAAATTGTGCAGTTTGGATTAAGTTTAGTTATGGCCGACAATAGATTAATGAAACATTGGTTAAACACGTTATTTCTTGCATATATTTAATGCGTTACGCACATCAGGTCTGTAAGGCTTGAAATATTTGGCACTCGATGCTCTCTGTCTGTCCTGCAACGGGGCTGGCGTGATGGAACAATAATAAAAATATATGAATCGTTATGTATGTAAACTAAATTTGCCCCCAAACAAAGCCGCATTTGTTCGTCAATAATATCGGTCCTGTGTGAGGCAAAAGTATTTCCTGTACTTTCCGCAATCCTCAATATTCGCCCGACTGAGCGCCAGAATATGAAGGTACGCCATTTGAAAATTTATTGCGTCACCATTCTATGCAATTTTTTATAATTTTCAATTCCTTCCATAACTCGGATATTTTTAAATGTATCTTTATACATATGATTATTTGTTTATGGACATGGACTAGGACCGATTCATAATAAAAAATAAATAAAAGCATTATGCCAATGTATATACCTGTAACATTTAAAAAGGGTGCTGTTAAAAAAAGAATTCAAACATGAACAAAAAAAGTAACCGACGACTTACGCGAGTCGCGGCCATTAGGAGTTTTTAAAAGCAAACTTTTATTAAAGTTCACGAAACAAGCAGGTAACACCAATAATTGCGAGTCTCTGTAACCCCTGAAGTTATATAACAGTGCAATGATACGTTTGACGAAATATCTTTTACAAATTTTACTAATAAATTTACCTACATAAGTACTTAATTTACAAAATTTCTCAACAAAAAGAACATAATTTACAAGTTTTTTAGTCAAATTTATTAGCGTTTTACAGAAAAAAAGGCGATATAATTCAATATACTTTACAAAATTTGCTTAAGATTTTTTTTAATTTACTATAATATTTTTTTTATTTATACATTCGATCTTTATAAAGGTATAATATATATCAATTGATTATGACTGAAATAGTTGCATTCGCAAACTAAAAATGGAAAGATTACTAAGATAGTGTTCTTCGTTCCAGGATATTGGAACAAGCCGCGGTCCTAGTCATACATCTTCTTCTCACTTTGTGACACAGCCAATCAGACGCAATGACAGAAGAATGAATATGAATTTAAAACTTAAAAAACTAGTGATGTTTATTTTTTGTAACTAGTGATTCACTGGAATTAATTTAGAAAATAAGATGTAACCGTTTTGCTAACAAAGAATTTGTCGTTCAATGTATTATATCAAAAATACTCTATTAAAATGTTATTAGCACCCTGATTTCCTAACTTAATACAGTATTATTATTATTATTCATACGAACGCTTCTTTACTACAAAGGTTTTATTAAGAAAAATCTTTCGTTGGTTTCAAAATCTCTTCTATTTGGACCATGCATTCCCAGGTACCTTCGTTACAACATGGTTGAATCTCCCTGTGGTTGCCACATGTTTCAGGTCGAGGCCTACGCAAATACGGATAAAAGTTGACCGTTTTGACTTTAGTCGCATTTTATATGTCGCTCTTTAATTTTTATTATTTTTCCACTTTTTTCATTCGCTTTTTCATCATCATTACAAACCCTTTTACCGTTTCACTTTTGTAGACGGATCTGCTTAAGAATTACAAGGGTAAAAACATAGTCTACTGTGCGAGACAACTATGGTTTGATCGACTTCATAGGTCCCAACATCTTTATGAAGAACTCTAGGCTATGGAGGTATCCTCACGATATTTTCACCGTTACAGCAACTGATCTTAATCGTGAAACACAGATAGATTTGTTAACACGGGGATGAGAATATACTGATATCGGTGAATAGTTATGAAGTAAGCGTATACAATACACGAAGAGGAAAATAGCGAAGTGATTACATCCTGATACCGGCGAATATTAGTAAAGCATTAAGCACACGAAAAGACGACAGAAGACTTCAATAGCTAAGTATTCCAGGCTTCATCGGGCGATCTGTGAAAAGCTCTAGAGCCACGGCCGCGGTGCGAGCTCACCGCCCGGGCAGTACAGCGTCGGCGGTCGCACTGAGTGTACGCGTGTGCTGCGTGTCAGCGAACTTCGTGCTACTTTCCCACACGCGCGCTGTTACATTTCCCGCTCCGTGCGTTTTACCGCTTCGTGTAAAGTACAGGTGTGATCTGTGTGTGCCCGAGTGTACTTTAAACTGCATATTTGACATTTCACTAACCGTTTAGGATTATCTGCAGCTGTAAGTATGCCTATACGAAAATAAATGATTTATGTTGATTGTAATTTATTGGGTAATTTTTTTTATTTGCAATGAAGTAATTACTTAAAATACAGATATAAATTTTAGGTTGCAATGGGTCTAACAAATTAAAAAATCGTTAAGTACCTACAAGTTAAATTTAATAGAGAATTATGGTGGGAAATATTAGTTAATTTTTAATGGTAGTAGATAAATCAATTATGTGTAATAAAAATCTCACTTATTTCATATCTTATTTAAATATAACATCTGTATAATTTATGTTCGACTTCTTGAGGTTAGGAAGACGGAGTGCTCTGTCACGTTGTGGGCGGGCGGGCGGATGAGACCCTTGAGTAAAATGCAGGAACTGTCACCACTATTTCGTTACTACCCGGCATATTAATTAAACTTATGTTATTTATTATTATTATTATTTTATACCAATCTGACTTATATTTGACTGCTATTAATATAAAACTTATTACTTGTTACTATGGAACTCACATTGTAAACATTGATTTAAATTTAATGTATGTACTTAAAAACTAATATAATTTTGTCTCGCGCTCGTATATCTTATGCAAATAATATGCTATATATATAATACATTGTGTATATACTATATTATGAATATAATATGTTATGTATATGCAGTACATGTAATGTGGCACATATTAAAAGTTTATAGACTGAAGAACGCTTAGAATGATTACTGACTATTGAAATAGTATGCGTTATAACGGTTTAGTTTTCGGACTAATTGTATTGTACATTAATATTGCGAGCATCGTACAGAACTATTTCTTAGAACAATGTCTTCTCATTATGCGGAACATTTTTACACGCGCTTATACATACAATCCTTGTTAAAGGGCATTAATAGCGAGCCATATTTGTCTAGTGGTTAAGAATTCAGTTTCCACTTAGCAGGTCCTGGGTTCATGCCCTGACGTGTACCTCTTCTGTTACAAAATTATGTTCATTTTCTCAACTGATAGAAGCGAGATTCAGCCTAGGATGTAGCACGCTCGCCTAGAGAGTGCCTATTCACACTTGACTTGTATTCGGATAAAAGTTACCAGTATTGCCATATGAAATTATTATTAAACCACTTAATATCAAATTGTTGTAACTTATGCATTATTAAATCGTCAAGCAAGGTCCCTTATAGGTTAAGCATCGACCACAGACTGTCATATATGTTACTTTAAGTCCAAATGTAGGTTAGTATATATTATGTAAAAAGTAACTTTTTATACATACTATACTATATGTGTAAAATGTATTAAAAAAACATTTTTCATTTAAATACCAGCCCCTTATGTTGCGAGTCGATTAATATATGCCACTAGAAGATAAAAAAACTATCTCTCAGCTCCAGACTAGGAATTCTTATATCGAGACGTGCCACGGACTTAATTGTATGTTGTCGATGGAGAAAACAAACAAACAAGAAAATATTTGCTTTAAAGCTGACAAAAGGAGAAAGTGTCAGGAGTAACACGAGGAGTGAGTACTATAGTAACCGACCTGGGAATCGAACCCAAGACCTCGATAAGCAGACGCGCTTGTAACCACAACCAACGAAGCAACGTAAATGACATGCTTGAGTAAGTTGACAAATACGAGACATGATAAACTTATATCATTCGTATCCTAATATTCAATGTACGATAGAAAACTTTATTATAGTCTGCTAGCGGCGGCAACAATTGGCTTTGATTAAATTTCCGTTTGAATTAAATAGTTGCAAGTTTGGCGACGTTTCGTCTCGCTATATTAATTAACGGGGACACAATGGCAACCAGCGCTGATGTTTCAAACTAGATAATGAGATTGAAACACCTGTTCGGGCTAATTGGAATATCCATTTAACGCATGTTACGAGCATGTTATTTACTGGTTATCTAAGTATATTTGGCAGTCGCCGCGCTCTACCTACCCTGTAAGAGATGCCGGGTGATGATATAATGATAATAATATCATGAGGGATATTATGAATAAATGTTCTTTACTATGATATATGAACGTAGAATGAACAGCTCAAGTCTACAAGAATAAATATATATGATAAGGAACCGGTCAGTTTTGTAAGGATTACGATATTTGGCATTGGATACTTTGCCTATACCGTGATAGATCTAGCGTGATGCTTTAAAAACTATAATGGTATAAGTGTTACATTGTGCCTGGATTTGCCAGCGCACGACACACAGTCAAATGTGAATAAAAATGAAACGAAAACGAATGAAACACGAGGATAAATGGACGCATAGTTATCGAATCGCATTACTTTATAATTGCTACGCTGGGCACTAATGGAAAAAGCTGACCGGATGTTAGAGTGGATTTGAGTGGTTTGGAGTGGTTAGATGTATTTTGTTGTAGAAGTGACAACTTTATCAATAAATTACCGGTACCGGGGAATAAAGTCGGTGTAGCATGTAGCTATCGGAGCCTGTTGGCTTAGAAGTCAGTTTCCCACTTCAGGGATCGTGGGTTTAAATCCTGTTTTGCACCTTATAAGATTACATATTTTTGTCGTAATAAAAATCGTAATGAAGATATTTATGTAACTTAGATTTATCAACAATGTTCTCTAAGGTAACGAGATATCTGCCAATGTGCGTTTGGCCAACATGGTAAACCCTGACCTTAACCCTTCTCATTCTGAGACGAGACCCGTGTCTAGCAGTGGAATGAAACGGGTTGATTATGATAATAAAACACGATTGATACAACTGAGTTTAATGAATTAAATTATACATACGATTTAATAATCATTAGTAATTTTGACTGCCCCGTTGGTCGAGTGGTTGCAAAGCGCGACTGCTATCTTGGGTTCTAGTTCCGGGTCGGGTACTATTGGAATTTTCTAAATTAGAATTTCTTGTAGTGACTCGGATTCTGGATCTATGCCCAGTATATGGCAATAGGCTGCCGTACAACACGTGAAACCGTTCTACATACGGAGTATTCCATCGCTTCC
>DWME01010446.1:0-10213 GCA_018244795.1 Parelbella ahira ahira
ATGATCCCACTACGAAATAATGAGTGATGTTATTATTGATTGGAGGTTTTTTAGATGCAGTGATGTTGTGTGCTAGTAGGGGTGATATGAAAAGCGGACGTGTAGAAGCAACACAGCGTCTAAGGGTTACGCGTTTAATAAAATTCCACAACATGTCATTTACATCTGCGTTCCATCCACTTGTGAGATTGGATTCTAATTGTCTTTTCGGTTGCAGTATTTTTTAATCAATTCGCTTACCTGCTCTGTATTGTAAAAAATACGAAGCACACGTGATATAAACACTAAAATAACTATAGAACTTGTTTAGTTTTTTAAGCTTCCTCTAAGATGAAAAAATAGCATCTAAAAGTAAACCAACGGGAGCTAATGGAGTAGCTGAGTGAGCGAAAACAGAAGGCTCGGAAAAAATAAACTGAGATCCAGTCACGTAGCCACTAACAATATTAATCAGTTAACAAGACGGTTGAGCAATGCATATTATAATCAATTTTGTTAGATTTACACGCGAGTAGCGATGTAATTTAAGGGATTGAAAACTCAGGCAAATAGATTTTCTCAGGATAAAATATTTTTGACTCGGATCTATATTTGACTCGGATCTCACTCAGTGTTAACGGAGAATAGAGATAACGAAAGTTAACCAAGTTCTTTTTAATAGCGATAGGTTCGCGTTTGGCGACAATTTCACTCGATGGCAAGCGAAATATAGCCTGGTATGAGGCACGCTTGCCAAAAAAGTGTCTATTTACTTTCTTGTACGAAACGTACGAGTGCAAAAAGACGCCGGAAAAATAAATAATCAATCATATTTCAATTATTGTTTACCGAGTGTTTGATATAAATGTTTTTCGTAACCCCGGATTTATATATGAGTGTCTTGTATGTACATAAAATAACTAACACAGACAGGAGATACAAGTGGCCTGTGGAAACCATGCACACCTGAAGCCGACTTGGAACAAAACTACAGGCATACTACCCCATATATAACAGGCCATTATACAATTTTATTTCAAGTAACTAAGACTTATATTTTTTACTATTACATATATTAATTATTAATATGTTAGTACTTGTCCTAATTTTTTTTCTAAAATCAAGTTAAGTTACGAGTCACTATGTACCTACTGTGTATGTATTATGTAATTATATTATTTTTTGTTTGAATCGTTATAATAACAATTATTTTACATATAGTTGTATGAATACATCAATGGCTGTGCAACGTCAATTAACTGTTCAACTGTCTAACTTATTTCACTATTCTTTACGTGGTAATCAGTGGAGTGTAACTGTTCATGCTATCGTTCTTTTTCGTGATTTAATTTTGTTTAGTGAACATTTCCTCCATTTTTGTTATTTATGCAACGCGGTAGTAATCACCAAAATCATTATAAACTCGTATTATTTCCCATTTAGACACCGGGTCGCTCTCATAAGAAGAAAGGCATTATAGCTTTACATAATCTAATAGTCGAATATGAAAATCGACAGCAATGCACACGTGATATTTACGACATTTAAACAAAATGTCGGTCGCCGTCCGTCATACATATAACCGTCGCTTGAATATCTTTAAATTACAAATGACGAGAGTTTTTCTTTTTTGTGTTTCAAACTGTTTATATAAGAAAATGCTATTTTAGTGCTGTCCGCATTTTATCTCAGTGTTCCTTAGCGATATTCATTTGTTCCAACAAAATAACAAATTATAGACGGTAGAGACAGGAGACAGAGGGAACGTAAAATATGACGCCTTTGAAAACGTTATCCATGACATTATAATTATTACCATTTGTCATCCGTGGATTCAAATTATATTTTTACTTTAAGAGCGTAGTGGGCAGATATGTAAGAGTTAGGATGACACATGCCTTAACCGTCTTTACAATATCAAAGTATATACGACTGAAGTTTTCGCTAATTGAGATGTTTATGGGGTCTGCGTAGTCTAGATACATAGCACAAGTTGTATAAAATGAGAAAGTTTTATAGTATATCTATTGTATGTTATAGCAGAAGGCGATTCATTGACTAGTAAGAAATTACTGAGATGAATTTGTCAGGTTGTCAGATTCATAGTAACTGAGTTTCAAAACTTATTAATAATTTATTACTATCGGTATATCAGCTCGCCAGGTCCCTTATGTAAGAGTCCACAGTAAGCACAGAGTGCCGTATATGTTTATTCTTACATGCCACACGTGGTTTTATACGTACATTCATTACTCTGTTTATACATGCACGTGGCTGTCGTAGATTAACTCCCATACTTGTTAAGCCATGAAAAGTAATAGCAATAATTATTAATACAATTTGGTATAAATAATCACTTACTGGTAAAGTACTCTCCAATCGTCCTGTTGATGCCGTAAGGCCTGGGCGTCGTGGTGCTGACAGAGGCATTGTGGAACACCGCCGCCGGTCGGAACATGTACCGGCAGATCTCCCACACCCCTGAATCGCTCCACAGGAAGTAAGCGTTCGTCGACGGCAAATATATACCTGAAACAAACATAGAAATATATGGTTTTCGAAAGTGATCTCGTCATTGTGTACCATCACTTGGAAAACTTATCAGTGTATGTAACATCATCATCACATCAGCCTTTACCGTTCCACTGCTGGATATAGCCCTATCCAAGGTAAGCCATAACACTTAGATCCCATCCAGCCGCGACCACCCGCGTTTAATGGATCGGAGGGAGATCTACAATAAGTAAAGTACGAACAGTCTATATAGATAATTAGTTTAAAACAGACATAGTACGTATGTATATAAAAGAGACTAGACTTGCCTTTATCTTGGGAGATAGACTTGGTAGATAACGGTTTGGTAAATCTTAATGACAATAATAGTATTACGTCCACCGCTCTCATCCTGACATAAACTGAAAATGGCGTAAGTCGTGTAATTTGGCGAAGCGCCAGAATACTGATAGCTAACCGACAGTTAGTACATCGAGCGGTAAAGTGGAACTAATTACTGTTACGGAGGTAGTATGAGGAAGTTGTAGTGACAGTTTTTTTTATGTTAATAGAGTAGCAAACGGGCGGGCAGCAGTCATAAGTTCCCACTGGCATCCATTGATACCGGTGAGTGATCTCCAAAAGTGCTATACGAATTGGAAAATTACTGTCATTTAATTTGGTCATTACTAGTTATTAAGAACACCCAAAAGTGCTATACAAGCGGGAACATTACTAGTTATTAAGAGCACTATTTGCAATAACTGGTAATGGGAAAGCTGGAACAGATTACTTATTAACCTCGACTCAGTTTGTCACAGTAGGGGTGGCGTGAGTAATGCGTAGTATGAATCCATTTCGAGGTCAAAGACAACCAAGCTGTTTGTTTTCAGGACTGAGATGATTGTTTTAGAAAACTCGTAGACCGGCAATAAATTGTTCAGGCTGTAACACATATTGTTATGACGACAATTAGGTACCTCACGGTGGAAGTACTCGTAGGTATAGCGGTGGCACAGCCTCGGAACAGTCTTATACAAGTTCTATTATATTTTACTATTGTTTAACGGATTGAAATCAATATGACAGGTACCGATGTTGTTAAATTACATATTAAATACAGTAGTAGAAACATGTAGTTATAAAAAATCGACTAAAATACATAATATGTAGATTATATCGAAAAGTTATAACAGCGATATTTGATATTTTAAATAACGTTCAAAAACCGTGCAAAACGAATTTGTCCAACGTCTTTTTACAACTTGTTGGCTAATTTTTTGTGTTACCTTTTATAGCTGGATAAAAATATAGGTAATTATTGTTCTACATTTAAAAAAAAATACGACTATAAAAAATCTTAACAACTACTGTATAGAAATATGTCAAGTTATTGTATCAAAATAAATAATATTACTATTTATTACCTGTACGAATGATCTGACTCCTGTGGGAATCCGATATATTTTCTAAGAAAAAGTTATTTTTTCTTATTTTAGATTTTAAGAAATCAATCACATCCACCCTAATAAAAGTTAAATAATAATGAATTTTGTGTAGTGCCATCTGATGTAGTTTAACTGGATAACTTACACTAGATTACTTACACGACTATTTAATATATCGATAGTAAAACAGCTACATATGTATATATAGAAATCCAAGAATGAACATGACATATACAATTTGTTCTTAAAAGTACGACGAGAGCTACAGCGACGATAGCTGAGACAGTTATCATGTTGAATTTACGTTCTAAAACTTTGTTGCTTCAATTAAATGTTAACTGTTTACTCAAAATTATTATTACTTCACAATCTACGTGTCTACCGTACCGTCTATCGTAACTCAGGGACCTGCAACACACGAAACTTTCCTTTAACTTCTCTGTGTAATTCTACCGTTCTACATTTACTACATTCTATATTTAGATACAATTACTAAGCGCAAAGAAATATTATATAATAAGCAGATTACTCATTCATATATACATTGTGAGTGTTTCTAAATTTAAAATAACGAACGAATTTAAAATAGGATAGAGAAGAAAATTACATACTTATGGAATTTAAGTACATCTATTGAGTTGGGGCATAATTGTAAGCTGGTGGTAATAAGAGTGTATAGGAAATAATACCATTATAATAATGCATTATCATCAACAGCTTTCGTACTACACTGTTGGGCGCGGCTACCCTCTAAAAATGATACATGGTCACGGCTATATTCTGCCATGATAGCCAAGTGCGAATTAGCAGATTTCAGACGCCTTAAAGAAGTTAAGAACGAACTCGAAAATAAATAGTTTTCATCACGGTATACAGATTTCCTTACAGAAAGAGATGTTAATTTTTAAAACTCAAATCTTTAAAGAGATGTGCGTTAGGATATAAACACAGGATCCCCGGAAAGGCAAGTTAAATTCTAAACCGCTAAACTATCACTATTTATAATTGGATATAAGTAAATATAAAGTAATAAAGTTGATCTTCAAGCGTTGTAAGTGACATTCAGAAGATGTTTGATCATTTACATGGCGTTATAGAAAATATAGAAAAGACTTCAAATATTTATAAAAGCGTTGTCTCAAGACCTTGTGATCGAGCCAAGCTAAAGAATATAACAGCAAACGAAATTTACATAGAATATGTAACTTTGTACAGCGCCACAGATTTACGTATAAAGACGGCACATTGTTGAAAAGAGTAGATCAAAGCGCTTTTCTCTACAAAGACTTGAGAGAAATATTGCAAGTCTTCTGCCTTCTCTTTGCGGTTCAAAAGGAGCTTCGGCCGAGTGAAAGACCGGTTATCTCTTTATGGTGAGACTAACAAAGAGAAGAATTTTCATTTAAAAATTTTAAATCTTAGTTTGTTCTACGTATAGAAACTACAACCGTACATGTTAAAAAAATCTGGAACACCATTAAGTGTGGCAAATATGTGTTTAATGGTAGGCTAGCGTTTTGTCGCAATCCCGCCTGATGGAAACCACAAATGCTTTGATAGATTACTGGTGAATATGAAGTTATCAAGTCACAGCGCTATTGCAAGCAACATCATCCAAGATGACAAACATTTCTACAAAATAAAGTAGTCAAGAGACACGAGAAAAGAATAAATATATCAGTATTAAATAAACATTATTTGATCTATGTAAACGGAGTTGGAAATAAAAATATATACCGTTATGTAACATACTTAACAAGTTTAATAGGAAGATAAGATAGTCTATATTATTGTTACTATATTTCACGCCATATCTCTCACTGGGTAGGCAGAGAATACCGAGTGCTAACTATCTCTGTCTATACAAACATAACGTGATTCCTCTAAATTATTTAATCCACAGACGCAACTGAAAGCCACGCACCGCAGCCGCAAGCCGCTTGTTTTCCGTTACTGATGGGAAACTACCCGTCGATAACAAAGTTAGGATTATATTGCACCGGCAAATGGACAGTAAATCAAATTACTGTTCAACATTATTGGTTCCTACCTGAACAGAAACTTTATTAGTAACTATAAACGTACTTTGTCTATAACGATACGCAAAATAGAGCGCTATGTTCGGTTAGGTACTAAGTCGGTAACAAGATATTTCCTCAACAAGCATTCGTACTACCAAAGAGAGCTGATTTGTTAAATATAATTTTGTTTATTTGTATTCAAATGAATGATTAGAAACAAACTTTTATTTTAACTTTTGTGATGTACTGATTATAATATAGTAACTTTACAGACGGACTAATGGTAAACGAGCTTAGACATATAATATGTAGTCGCAGAAATTAAAAAAAAATGTACTTAGTCTTAATTTTTGTGATTCGCCTTTTGTCCGCTGGACACAGGCCGCCCTTAAACACCTTTAAAACCCACAGTGCTCGGTTTTTTCATTCCACCATAGTTATTTGTCTCAGTCTACAGCTGGGTTAATAGCCAGTTCCCTTAATAAGCTTGGTTTATCACCTAGTTTGTGAACGTAGACATGGGCATGTTATGTATGCAATTACAACAATGTAATGTAAGCGAGCAAAACTAATTAGCGAGAATGAAAGCCAACTTCAGCGTGAAATGGAACAAAACATCTTAGTAAACATTTAACAGTACAAAAATACACTTTGTAGTACGTACTGTATATAGTACCTCGTAGAGCTGAAAGTTGCAATTTCCTGTAAGCGTATTAGTGTCACGATAGGTCAATACTTCCGGCTGTACGTACATCAACGGCCACGAGCGATTTAAATATGTCATGGTACGTAACAGGATGAGAGTGAGAATAACGAAAATTGCTTTCAGTGGGTTTCAGAACTCTGTCTAGAGTTGGCAGAGGTCGCTGGCTGAAATAAAACCACTGCGGTCATTGAGCGACTCCACTCTTATTATTAAATTCCGGTTTGCAGATTCTAGGAACCGGACGGGGAAAGTCTCAACCCAACCGGGTGTAATGAGTGTAAAACTTTAATAAAAATTTAATATTTGACACGGGTACGAGAAACTGTACTCTGCGATCCCCAACCCGCAAACTTAATGGGGGAATTATGGTTAACACGCTGTAGGAGTGGCTTAAATCGAGTAGTTGATTGAGATAACCAGATAATATTAATTATAATTATGTATATAATTGAATGATACGATTTATAAGGATAAAGATACTTCTGATGGTTGCTGCCTACCCCGTAAGGGACTTGATGTAATGATTTAATAGTATTAATAATTATCGAAGTGGGGTATAAACATAGAAGGCCTGCTGAAAATACATAATACCAAGTTGCTTTTTATTTAATTTAAATTACATAAAATTGTATGTGCTGTGTTTTAGATTTTTATAAGCCACTAGCCACCTAACTTCAATTGGTGTTAAACATAAAGTATGGTTTTAAACGTATGTAATAACATTTAAGAATAAAACATCTGTTCTTGCGGTTGTCGCCCCCTTTTTTTATAAACTTTGAATATTTCATAAGATCTTCGTTCTAATCTTGAATTTGAAAAAAGCGTTTATTTAGCTAAATCTTAATATATATAACACTCACTTTGAAAAAGTGTCGTACAAAAAAAAAATGTATTATGATAAAAATAATAGTTCATAATTAATAAAGTAAAAGATGTTATTGTGCATTCATCAAAATCAGTCAACACTCGAATAAACTGCAACATACATGTGTCAATACATTAACACGTATGCATTTATTTACGTTGTACGTACGGCTCACGGACAGAAATAGATGGACGGCCGTCGGCCCCACCACACGTTCGTAATTAATAATAAACTGGACGGTAAGATTTTGATTCAGATTGATTTCACATATGAACGGCGTCGACAAGTCTCGTGCATTTTCTATGGCCGCGCACACTCGTTCCAACGTTGTCGTTAGTCAACGCTAAAAAAAAGTTAGTCACAGCTAACTGTGGGAAAATGTTAGTACATTGATCATATCAAGTGAATTAAATATGGTGTCCTTTAATACAAAGGAAATAAATATAAAATAAAGAAATATATATTAATAAATAGAAAATTGGCAGTATGAACTTTAAAGTAATAACAGTGGGAGGGTAGTGCTTATCTCATTCCAGTTTTTTGCAATTATTACACTTTAGATAGAGTGGCTATATCAAAAAACAGTTCATAGTGGTTCTTATGGTCCTTCCTTTTCTACTCTGGAACTTTTTGATACTATTCTTCAGAACATTGAGCACCAAGTTTTACAGCTTTGTTTTCTCGTGCGTACTGTTTAAGTTGTTCACCTCTGCTCGCAACAACACCATTGCTTTGCGAAAGATATCTAATAGGTCATTAAGGAATTTTCACCGAAAGTAACCCGAATTATGAGTTTAAACAACGTTTAACAGAGTACTATAATATAGTTTTTAGATTTATCTAGAGACTGAGCTACTACGCCCAGGTACTAAATTAGTTAGTCACGTATTTGTCACCGCTAAAAGTCATTTCATCGTTAGAAGAGTAATTCTTCATACGCGACATAGGAATGCCTGTTGTCGCTAGTGTTGTGCCAGATACGTAATTGTCTTACAATTGCATTTGCAATACTTACATTGAATGCCAAGTTGAGTTGTTGTGTATAAATAGAGGCATTTCAGTTGTTCATTTTTATAAATTAAACGGTAAACAGAGTAAGTAAGGAGGTCCACGTGTGAATTATTGACAACCCATTAATATATTGGGCTAACATGTCGGTCATTAGTGCGGAATATATCATACTGGATTCCCGGCCAAAGAGACATTAGAATGATGAATTTTATAGATTCTGAAGCTGCGCGGTTGTCTATATGATATTATGCCCATGACACGAAAAAATCAATTATTAATATATGGTTATACGTGTAAAACTTAATTTTTTAAAACTACATATTAGTATCATCATTACAACGGCTGTTACGGATGGAGGTCATACAAATGGTTTTGTTACACCTGTAATTACATCAACCATTGTAATAACAATAAATAATGTTTGCATACACCATCCCATACTATGAATCCAGAATTCTTTCGTGTCATGAACATCAGTAGGTACCTACTTTATGAATGATTTGTTTAAAATAGAAAATAAAAGCATATCCGCATACGTTTGAGCGACGTTCACAGCCAATTAAATAGAGGAAATCGTTCTAACACTTCAAATTCAATTTACTCATCTGTTTTTAATAATACACGGAAAATAGCCTGAACTCCTTCCACTTCAAAGGGTAATGATTCATCTGGCATTGGATGTACTATAATATGTAGGTACATACAACTAGGTATACACACGTAGGCGCGTGTTTGTTCATTGTCACTTTTACATCATCAATAGCCTAGTGATTCAGAGTTCAGCCTTTCACTCCGGGAGTGCTGGGTTCAAATCCATGGCGCGCACCTCTTTATAAAAGTGCGTTTTAAGCTTAAATATCACTTGCTAACGGTAAAGGAAAACATCGTGAGGAAACCTGTACACCTTAGAATTTGTAAAAAAAAAAAACTGTATTGTGTAAAGTCTGCCAACCCGCAAATGGTTAGGGTGGCAGACTATGGGCCTTAACCCTCTTAATATGAAACGAGACCCATATTTCAACAGTGGAATGACAATTGGAGTAAAGACATACACTCTACAGTAACTTTCAGAGAACTTCGTATCGTCAAATTAAATCTCTAACTATTTAGAATTTCTAACTCGGAAGAATGTAAACAAATGACCTCGTAAACGATTTCAGTGAATGAAATTTGCATTGTTATTTGAAGAGGTAGAAATCAAGGAAAAATAAATATTATTCAATGTCGTAAAATTGTTATGAGCGGTTTATTTGTCCCGTAGATATTTGAATATTTTGATTGCACGTTGACTTTGTAGCTGCAATAAATTGCAATAGACACCAGTCATCTTGGCAAATGACCAGGAATCAGTTTTAGCAATGCTAGGGCCTCACAGCTTATACTTATACTAACCAAAAACAAAAACCGTAGCATTACGCTGGTATTCCCCGAAGGGGTAGGCAGAAAAATGTAGTACACTCCCCCGTTTCACCAGTTACTTTTAAGTCCCATAGAATAGGTATTAAGCCTATTCCTAGAAACCGGGCATAATTCCATACTCGAGTCACTACTAAAAATTCTAAATTAGAAAAACCTAATAGCACTCGATTCGGGGTTTGAGCCCAGGACCTTCCGGTCGGCAGTCGCGCAACTGCTCGACCAACAAGGCGGTCAAATATATACTAAACAGATCTTACAAAAGTATTTGTAA
>DWME01010447.1:0-10212 GCA_018244795.1 Parelbella ahira ahira
AAGGGTTAAAGGCCGCAGTATGCCATGATAGCAAATGCCAAAGTAACTACTTAACATCAATTTTTTTTTTTTCACAGTTTTTTCAGTGAATAAAAAATGTAAATCGGCCAGGTGTGACATTCGGCGGGGCTGACGAAAACAAATCTTGTAACCGACACGTGTTGTGCTATGGACCCGCCGGATTAGACCGGACAGTGATCTAAATACACACTGAGGTCCCAGGTTACTGAATACAGAATTCAAGTGTGGTGTCTGATTTATTCAAGCATAATACTAAGTACCATAATTTCATGCTTATATTTCCTCTAAGGATAGGTAGAGGAGTGTAGCAAGTTTAACCTTTTATTTTGTTATGGCTACAAAGTGATTGTGGATTTGTCAATATACGGTTTTATCATAAATTTTGTTTTCTCAATGTTGTCAAACCAACTGACCGCAGAGTGTTTCCTTGGCTGAACCTCCATCTTTAATTTTTAAAATGTATGTCTTACGTAATATTCATAATATTCTTAGTAGTCCAATTAATATCCAGAACCGTCACTAATCAATATCTGTAAATTACATTATTAAGGTTACCATATCATTTAAAATGTATTACATGATTATAAAAAAGTATAAAGCGTTTGAAGCATCTCATTCAATTATTATCTACTCATTTATTATTATTATAAAAGTAGTAGGTATATTAACTACTGTCTAGATTAAAAAGTTTCTAAAAGACTAACTAGGTAACTGTAAAACTTTATAGACAGCCAGCAAGAAAACAGAGATAGAACAGAAGAAAATAGCGCACCGTCAGTGGCCGGGTTAAAATAAAAAAAGCACGGAACGCTGCCTTTGTGAACTTGAAGCTGAATCCCTGGAGGTATATGTCTTTTCGGATCAGGCGGCTTACGGAAGGACGAGCGGAGGAAACTCCTTTCCCTCATAAATATTTACTTTATGAAATAACGCGCCCGAAGCTCAGCTTAGTCTTACATACCGCCTGCCGGCAGGTGATAACTGCCAAATGACAAAAAACAGTTTATTTATTCCCTATATTTCTATTAGGAAAATACAAGCCCCGGTAATATCTTCAGCCCTCAAGACGCAAGCTTTGCCGAGCATTTTCTGTCGCTCTCCGACCCAAATTATTATGAATGGGCATTCACCATTTCACATGTTTCAATAATACCCGCAAGAACATATATTTACTCGTATTAATGTAAAGATATGACATTATATTATTACTCGCGACTGACAATGTGATGTAATGTGAATCAAGAGCCCAACGTGACATATCTAAATGTGATGTTAGGGTATTATGAATATGTGAGAAAAAGTAATGCGATCATTGATGTGTGAATAAAAACCTTTAGTATGTAGAATTTATATAATGACAATTTTTACCTTTGTGATATTTGATACAACAATGACACAGCGCAAAAGTATAAGTATGATACCGTATTATATATTATGTACGTGTTTCCTCACACAAGTTAGCCACTTGCGGTGTGTATTGTACCCCTTGTTGACTGTTTCGACAGATACTATAGTAAATTCAAACTCACCGAACTATCAGATAATTAATTCACAATACCGTTTACAATGTTATTCGCGAGTTAACACGCCATTCGCTGTGTCGCGAATGATAGAGGCAAGTGACGTACGCTGAGTTCGAATTGTGCTCGCTACGAATACCGCTAGTTGCGTGATAACAGTTTACGCTTAATTCTATTTGTAGTGTTTACAACAACTATTGTACTATAAATGTTGAACTCTAATTGAATATGATTTGTTAATATCACGCGATGGTTTAGAAACAAGTATAATATGATACCTGGATTATTGTGGGTTGTCAGGAATGAAAGTAATTAATGTAAATAAGATACTTCGCAAAAATACATAAGCGCGACTAAATTTTAATGAAATTCTAAATAATTTTTCACGGCCGTATCTGAATTAACGGGTAATGGTAATAATTGAATAAATGTGAAATATTAGGAAAAAGTTTCACCTACAATATTATATCTAATAATATATATAATGAATACATAATCTTAGCTAAATTTATTAAATTATAGCCATTGAAAGCTATAACTCAACAAATTTTACTTCGTCAGCCGCTCAAATCCTGGTATATACGTTTGACGCTATCAACGTTGACAAAATTATAAACGTCTCTACGATTCAATGTCACTTACTGTAACATTGAACGAAAACATCACGAGGAGACCCGGATATTTTAAAGTACCCTGTAATATTCAACTTGACATATAAAGTACGTCAATCTGCACCTGGCCACCTTAGTGGATTATAGCGTCACGCTTCAGATTCTGAAAGCAGACTAGTCTCCAACAGTGTGATGATAAAAAGATAGATGGTGAAGATTACGTTAATGATAATATGGAACTAACTGTAATCTTGTTACACCAGTTATCTTGGAAAAATGGATCCTTACTTAAATTTCGGAAGTAATATCCGGGGTCCTGGAAAACCGATAAATAAATAAACATCCCGTGACACTCCCACAGGCGCCCATCTTATCTAAGCGGAGGCGAATCCCGTGTTATGGTAACTAGAAGGGGAATTAACTAAATATATACATTTAAATATAAGTATATTTGTAGATGCTTTTTACGACCGAGTACAGAGAAGTGCTTATACTGATCATACAAACATTTCTCTTGAGTGGGAATCGCACCCACAACTCCCGCCTTAGAAGTCAGATTCACTAATAACTGGACAAAGGACAAGTCACAAATAGAATAATAGAGAAACGATAAGATTAAGAATTCTAGTAATTACTTTTATTTACTATTCGTTACGTTCTTGCGAGTTGCTTTTGTTCTGCGATACCGCTAGATGTGTGTAGAGATAGGCAGACCTACTATATCAATAATAGAGTAATGTACATATATTCACATGTAATCGATGTGACATGACGTTAACATTTCAGTTTCTAAGCGTTTACTAGCAGAATCAAATCCAATTCTCAAATTGATATTTATTACATTATATTATATGTACATATGTGAATCCACTATTCCTCCTTAGTCAGCTGTTCAATCTTATAAAGTGTATGTTAACTCATTCGGAAGAAAGAGGGTGCACAAATGATTTATTATGGTATAAAAAGTTGATTCCCCTTAAAAAGATATAGTTTACTAATTCTTTATATTTATTGATTATATAACTCTAGTCGCATAAAACGAATTGAAAATTATATAGTTCTAAACAAAATCATTAATACCATTTATCTATTAACTATTAAAACATTTATCAGTCATAAGTTTGCTCGAACATAGTCTTCTTTACTTACAAGCTTTGTACCAATTCTTTTCATTTAATTAATTTACCGAACATTAACGAATGTAAATAATTAAATGAATGAAACCTAATCTGCAGCTCGTATTATTTCTTTTCCTTTATTTTCACTGCAGCGCCAACGGACATGGGAACAGCGTGAGCGATGCGATGCGCTCGTGAAAAGTTACACTCAATTAGCGGAAATCGATCGCTTGCGAGCTCAGCTCGCTCGAATGAATTTGACAGCCGCTGTCATTCGGCTTAAATTTTAATTATCACTCGGTCTGTCCGCGTACTGTTTATTGTACTGCTTTATTCTTTTTAAAAATATCGCCAATTTTATATAATTATGCTTATTAACATATTCATCTATTATGCTTATATAACAGTCTTATTAACAACTTATACTAAATGTACATATTTATTAAGACCAACAGTCCTGTTCGAGGTACCAAACCGGTAACAGATGTTTAAAGGTGAAGCGGCTATTTGTGCCTGCTGCCTGTTTGCTTACTACTTTTTCCATAAAAAAAATTTACTTGTCACTTGCTACTTGCTTTGTTGTCAGTTTCTTAGGATGTACCTATATTATAAAAGAGTTTAATTTTTTTCAAATTGACGGTCAGTCATTATCCACAATAATCAAGCAACACTTCATGAACGATATTGTAATATCTATGTAGTAATATTTTGAAGTCAAGGTTAAGTGTATAAATCGATCGAATACGAATAATCGAATTGAATCAAATCCGAGCATAAATAACTAAGCGTAAAGTCAATTGACATAATCTAATATATCGTGCCACGCTCCGTTAAGCATATGTGAACGCGCAAAATTAAATAGAAAATTGTGGAGAAACGCCTCCGAGAGAAATTCTTCACAACACAATTTCCATTTTACTCAGATTTCACTCTTTATCTTCGGTTTTAAGAATTATTATTTCTCATAAGATATGTTTTGTGAAAAGTGAGTTGGTCTAGGCGGGACCTTAAATAAGAGACTTAAAAATGAGCAAATCAATCTCTATCCGGTGTGTATGTGTTTGTATAGCAGATGCGGGTGCATGTGTGTGTATCTTCAATAATAATGACGTCATACATTATGACTTGTAGGTTATAGTTAGAATATGATTGTGATAAAATGTATACTTTTCTCAGTTTGCATGTATAATACATTTCAAAGCATTAAGGTATCAATTTAGTGTTTTTCATACGAATTGTGGCTAACGACACAGTTTGTATTCAGTTAGTTTCTCGCGACGTAGTCTAACACTAATATGTCAAATTACAATCGTCATTGTTAACCTATTCATCGTTTTACTGATGAACGCAGTTTTTTTTTAGAATGAGAAGGATTAACAGCACAACGTGCCATGTTGGCCAACTGAGGGTTATGTAAATAATATTGTTCAGGATATTTGCCTTCGCCGTTACAAGTGATAATAAATCTTAAAAACGAAAAACTATTCTGAATCACTATGCTGTTGCTGCTCAACATTTACGATAATAATCACTGTCACTATAGTAATGATAACATATAATAATGAACGAACACGACGAGAGTAATGGAAATGAAAAAAAAAGAATTTCCCTTTCGTCACATCTTCGCATGGTGTCAAATTTGATGTGTTATTTCTATGAACGTCGAATTTGTCATGTCGTCTGATTTTTATTGTCATGCAGGAGAAATCCCCGTCGATTGCTCCCATACATCGAACGTCGGATAAATCGTTCGTACAATACATAAAAATATATTATGCCCGTTTGATTGTTACACAAGAATCATAATGATTTTCCTTACATATGTAGAAATATCAAATAGAGTGTTACAGAAAATTTTATTCAGCTTTTACGGTTTTATTGCGAATACTTCAGCAGCCGAATCGTAATTGTAACCTAATGTTACAATATAGTGCTTATTATTACAAGTAAATTGTATGTCTATGCGAACAGCCTTGATGCGTTGGACATATTTATAATAATTAGATGTCCTTAACAGCGGTTACAATATACTTTAAACATATTTGAGGCTTATATTTATCAATAGTTATAAGCTGAATGTATATTAATTTATTTTTTTAAGTTATAATAATATGCAAAAAGAATTTGACAATAGTAACAGAGATTAGATGTACGGGAATTGTGTTGTTCGCTCTCCATTGAACCTATTAATATAACAGATATTAAACCTGTTTGACAAGAACAATGTTTGTTTATGACGTTGAATTTACTTGACTTTTGATTTGAAATCTGTGTTCTCATACTTACTGTCAATGATTTGACTTAACTGTATATTTTCAATTTTAGATTAATTTGTCACTACTTAAAAGATATGTTTTCTGATTAGGATTAAAAAGTTTCTTGAAGGAGCAAGGACCCTCAAATTATATAGCCGTCTCAATTTAATGGGAGTTCCTAGAGCAATTTACACTATTGCCCGCTCAACACCGGATCTCTAGTTAGGAGCACAGCCCAAGTATCAACTTAACGATAGTTCGAAAATTAATTCGTTCTGAACTTAATATTTTAGTGTATAGTAAAGAAATGCTAAAATACTGCTGATTATTGATTTTCTTATTATTGCTCATGGAGTAGGCAGAGAGCATCCGATGCGAAATACTCGTAATCACTATCCTGACATATAATACTGACATATAATAATCTCTATCCTGACGGACCCGACGTTTATCTATACAAGTTTTATACCCATCTCTCGTTATATCTAAACACCGGATGCTTACTAAAGTCAGGTCATGTACATAGTATTTCCGCGGAGCAGTGACGACGGCAACTATTGCGTTTGTAATTAAATTTTTGTGTATGACGACCGAATGTCCATGTATAACGGTTCTTATAATTGTCAAACCCGTTAATAATAGTTTGTTAGTTTTACTAGTAAGAAGAGTAAGTTTATGGAATCAAACCTGTGCAGTAACGTGTTCGCAAATTTTTACAAAGTCACATCACAAATAAAGTGTGCACTGATTCCCGGGAACATCTGCACATATTCTACAAAAAATCCAATTGACATCGCAATGTCACTGATATGATAAACTTTTTGTATGCGCACACGTCATACACATACACACACATACACAAACACACTGTTATCGAATTTTCTCTCTCATCAGCCAGTATCTGACCGATTTGGTCGAGATGGATAAAACTTGGTCCGCTCCGCACCTGCGTCCAACAACATTGCCATTGTCGCTGATTCATGACTATTTAATAATATGTGACAATGTGCGGTCATGTGTTAAAGATAAAGGTCGGTTGATTTAACGCAGATATTAATTAAGTTAGATACACGTTTATTCCTTTTCCTCAATAAATGGAAAAGCGAATGGTCATACAGCAGTTGTCATTGCATTCGTCTATCGATAAATGATACTAATATCTTAAGCATCAGCGATATCGGAGTCAATCAATAATACTAAGAGCTTAGCTGCAATGTCAGAAGTTATTAATAATAATTCGTAAACAAGACACAGTTTTTCCAAAAAAGTTTTACGAACTCCGCTCAAATCCAATACCACTCGAAGCGATCATTGACGTGAATGTAGCAGAAATCGATAAATAATGTATGGAGCGTATAGCATCAAATACAAACAAAACAATGAACGATACTAAATAAGTTCTCCAGTAACAGAAAATAAAGCTGATTATTGAATAATACACGCTCTTTTTCTGTATATCACAAAATTTGCAATTAAACTACCAAATTTTTTAATAAAAATTACATTTGTAATATGAAAATTATATGAAAATATATATGTCTCATAATTGTTTTAATGCGGATAAACCCACAGAAGCTAATAGGAACATTATCCTTTCAAATGTCACCGGAAACTGTGATGTTACTACTGGGAACACCTTGCGCTGAAATAACTATTTCAACAGAGTCTGACGGTTTTTGATAGTGTTTTTATGGCAAATAAAAACATATTTGATAACTCTAAATAAAAATTTACAATATCTCTTAAAATACGTGCTGATAATGTAATCAAATAACTAAAGTCATATAATGCCTTTTCTAATGAACTGATTAAATAGGTACTGGCTGATGGACAAGTCAGAAGTCTTGAAAATCCACGATCGTGTATAAAAAGAATAATGAATAAAGACTACGAACAAATAAATCAATGTGCATACATACTCGTATTACTAAGAACTTATAATAGAATATTAGAAGAAAATTCAATAACGTTAATATTCGTTATAATAAATCTTCATAATTCTTCAGTACTCACGTGTTTAATCACAAGAAATTGATTTTTTTGTAGTACACCTATTTATACAAGCTAAAACGCACCGTGTGCCAAGCAGATTTGCTTGTACCGTCTCAAAAATCGTAAAATATGTATAATTATGGAAAGTAACTGTACTTAATTGTCCTAAACTAGGACTTTTTCCTTATTAAGGTCTACAGGTAAAACAAATGACATTAGCTCCATCAACTAATAGAAATACGATTCAAGTTGTATCAATTAATAAAAAAGTTAGAGGATAGGATAAGACTCAAATCACAAAGTCGTCCTCGGACGACCGTTAAAGTGGTTATAAAATAAGACATTCAACGCAAACCTAAGAGAGTCGTTCAGTTACAAAAGCGAAATGGGTGAGGATATCTGGGACCGTAGCCCGACAGAAGGTTTCATAATCTTTATGAGGTACAAATCGCTCGTTATGTAAATTGAATCTCTTGCAAATTTAAATCGCCTTTATAGCCAATTTGCTCTGAATAAAAACAATAGAATGCTCTTCGATTTAATATGCCATTGGCGAGAAGTTCTCTGATATCTTTATGATTCATTTGTACGCTTAATATGGTTCTTTCGTTGGCAAATATCGTATCGACCCTAATAAATGTCATTTTGGGTATTATTCATCGTGGTTAGTCATTTTAAATTTTCATGTTTTAAGTATTGTAGTTTTTTTTAGTAACTGCGGTTTTTATGGTTTTAGGAGTAAAATCCAATGGTAATGACAGTTTCTACAATGAATCGAAATCCCTAAACTAACCTTTAAGTATAAATTCATGATAACTGGTACACTTTTAAAACAGATCAATTGGCTTTAAAACGAATTTTCTTATAAATGCAAACTAGCGCAGACTATTATCTCCGAAGGTAGGTAATCAGCATCTGGGAAAATATTTTCCAAGTGGCAGAGAGACATGCTCTGAAAAATGTGCTGGAAATCTTCCCGGATTACCTGTCACGAGACGTGTGGGCCAGACACAAGAAAAAGATTAAGTATGCAGAAACGTAACAAAGATGCCAAGATATTTACTACAAATTCACATCAATAAGTATTTTGTTACGATGAGAATGTAAGGGGTGTTCTGTAGACACACTGTATATATTTATAATATGTATGTACGGCAAATATGTGCCTTCTTTAGCATAAAGGTATGTGTACTATATATTTAATGTTTATATTCAATTAAAATGACTGAGATGTAAGCCACGCGATGTTACCCTACGATTGCAACCAAGAGACCCATCTCAAACAAGAATGTTCTGTCTGAGAACATTCATTCTCACCATTTTAAGGGGATGCAGTGTACTATTTTTTTTTATTGGTGCCAACCGAAACTAGATTTTGAGCCAAAATCTTAACCATACATCTGGTTCCTCTTCTGGATTCGGCTGAATCCAAAACTTAAGTATTTTATTACAAATCTGCCCAATGCTGCTGCCTTCAATTCTGCGATGAATTTACATTACTCCAGTAGATGAAATGAAAGTTGATTCATCTATTTAATACAGTGAACCAGTTTGTTTTACAATATTTGAATACCTACTTTAGGTACAAATTGATTGAGAAATTTTAACACATGCTTAAAGGACCGATAAATACTAGATACGGAGGAAAAAAAATTTTAGCCTTTTTTAGTTGAACCGAAACTGCGACCGAAATCAGGATTTTTAGCCGAATTCGAATCCATAACTTCGGTCGAATATTAATTTTTTGTCGATAGAAAACCGGCAGCTGCACGAAAACGAACAACATTTTTCTCAGATCAATATTAAAATACATAAATAGAAAGCATGTCTCAAGAAATTCAGAAAAGATTGTAGGTATTACAGTGAGTTAGAAAAATATAATGATCGTTCAAAAACTTTTCGAACTAATTTGCCCTATGCGGCAATACGTAATTGGTGTGAAATCAGGAATTCTCGCCTTTAATGCATTTTCACTTTTCTTCTGCAGCTGTTTAACCGCAATCTGCATTATCTCTGGCAATTTGTGTACTGTGGGAGAAATTGTCATTTCCTAGCACGTTCGTATGAAAAGAGAGACAATTAATACTAAATACCGATTCGCTTCGGTTCACTATGGTGTAGTGGTTGTGTTTTGTTCGTTCTCTTTGCGCATTTGCGTCGTGAGTAGACGTTCAATGTGTTGCAACTGGATATTCGTTATGATAATTGCATATCACTTTTTGCTGACTGTGCGTTTCCTTTGTTTAAAGTACGATAGCAATAACCAACGCTTGGCATATACAAGTTTTTGAGCTTTCTGTTGTAGAAAGTAATTTTTAAATAGAGATTTTAAAATTGAAATTATATTTTTAGTTATAAAAATAATGGATTATTAGGTGTTATGTTGCAAAAATGAGTCAATTTGTCTTCTATAAGAATAGTAATGATTGTCTCGATTATAAAGTCCCTGGCTACACCTACACTTTCTCGTACTGCGAAGTTGTTATTCTGAGAACAATATGTGTTTCTCTCTGAAGGATGTAGTTTGCAATTGTAGATGTGTACTTTGTTTAGCAATAATTACAGTGCTCGAACGTTGTGACGCGCCTAACAATTTTGAATAGCACAGTAGTACTCTACAAGGGGTGTAAGGGGTTCCAACCACCATCTCAGGAGCCCAAGCCAACCTCACCTGCACGTGGTGCACCCTGCTATG
>DWME01010448.1:0-10211 GCA_018244795.1 Parelbella ahira ahira
ACTTCGTCAGTTACGAAAATGCAGAAACCGTATTAATCTGTAATTGACAGTTAGGGAGTTATGCGTAGGAGGTGTCGTTATGTAACATTGACATTGACTATGCTAGCGAATTGGGGCTTCTGTTATGATAGATATAGTCGAAATAATAACAATAGATAGTCTAAATAATAATAAACAAAAAAAATAATAATATCCATTATGACCATCCACTCACGATAATTTCATGTAATTATTAACAAATCATACATCAAATATAGCCTTTGTACCTAAACAAATAGGGCACATATAATCTACGCGACACAAGCCGCCGCTATGGGTTCCCGGGAAGAGTCCTTGTTGTAGCACAGTTTTTTGAAAAACGCTTTTGAGGTGTCGCAGCGCTTGCTCACACAGTGTGGACATCTGGAAGATGCAACAGAATAGATTGAGGGGCTCGGCAGGGCAACCGCCGGGCACATTTTATATATATAATATTTTTTAAAACTATAGTTTTCACTCCAAATGCTTACTAATTACAGTAGCCTCGATCAACCGGACTAATTAATTATTGTCATTAAAAATTCACAGATAATTGAAAATCCAGATAATCGAATGTACGAAGATAAGCCGGTTTTTGTACATTATAGCATAATGCATAATGTCTGGTATGTCTGGTAATAAAGAAATAAATTGAAATTATTAACAAAAAAACAATGCTTAATGAAAAAAATTATTTAAGGGTGGTTTATTTTATTAGTTGTAGACTGCAACAATATTCAATGTTATTTGATCGTAGTTGGTAGACCGGATGATCGCGAATCCGAATGAGAGCCGGATAGTGGAGTTTCCATTGTATTAGATATAAAATTTGTTTACCTAGACAGAAACTGCTGTGACAGGCTAGGTCCACTATTGAGGTGCTTCGCGACGATGTCGGCCAGCGCCGCGATGAACACCGGGTGGTCGTTGGGAGCGGAGGCTCTCTCTATCTGGGTTATACCGGCCTGCGAAAAAAAAAAATATAGATTTAGATTTAAGGAATTTGTTCACAAAGTAGACGAAAATAATTTAATATGTGAACAAGATTACATGAGAAAAAAGTTATATCAGAAGACTGTTACATGAGACCAATGTTATGTTAAAAACAATGTTACATTAGAGCAACCATACTATTCTTTATAAGACTGTCACTTCTAAAATTGCTACACCTTACTACTGAATTTCTTACACATGTAATATTAGTTATTCTTTAATTACAAATGACTTATATTTGTGATATTACTTTTTTGCTTTATTGTAGTAAATAAAAAAAGTACCACCACTCCTTTAATCCCTGACGGGGTAGGCAGAGAAGTGTATTGTACTCCAATGTTTCATCTGTAATATTTGCTTAGTACTATAATTAAATATATAAATTGTTAAAGCTTTACACTTAAAGTACATTAATACCTCTTTAGCAACCTCATCACAGTACTCAATGTCCAGCTCGTGCAAGGTCTCAATGTGTTCATTCACAAATGCTATGGGCACTAAGATTAGATGTTTTCTGCCTTGCTTCGCATATCCCTGTGAACAAGAGAATTTTATAGTTACTACACAATCAATGTACACTCCATCATGGTGGTTTGTTCCCCTGTGTAATGATTAATGTACTGTATAATGAACTAATCATTATCATGAATCCTTTTTAACATGTCACTGTTGGACACCTGTCTGTTCTCAAAATGAGAATTGTTAAGGCTATGAGCTGTCATGCTGGCTAACATTATGGAGAACTGTAATGTGTGCAGATTTCCTCATGATATTTTCTTTCACCATGCCAGCAATCAAAATATGATCTTAGATCACACATTTTTACGTCATGTTGTTGGATTCTCAAGAATCCATGTGTTGAATACAAATTATATTTCTATGGCTAAACTTACAATTGATCCAGCTTTAGAATCAATTTCAAGTGATTTGGTTCCAATAGTAGGACTATAAATGAATTTATAAGTGATATTCACTTTTCAGTGAACACTATTTTAATACAATAATTTACCTTGATAGCGTCATCGGTGTAGGGCTGCAGCCAGGGCAGAGGCCCGACCTTGGACTGCCAGACCAACCGGTGAGGGTTGCGCACTGAAAGCTCTGCCATGGTGCTAGCCACCGTCGCAGCCACCTCGTGGGGATATGTGTCGCCCCTGGATACAGCCTAAAGAATAGATAAAGAAAGAAGGTTATTTATAGAACCATTGAATAAATTGCTAATTGCATACACATATAGAAATTAATTGTAGGATACTTTGTATTCCTGTGTTGTATAAGGAAATTAAAAGAACAATAATAAATAATTAAACACACAAGCTGCTAGCTTTACCGAGTACCTACAATCATATTTTACACACATGAATCCCTCAAGAATGTAATAATAACAATATTGCATATATTGTATTCCTTTATCTGTATCCAATTTATAAAGGAATTAACCTACAATCTATGTTCGAAATGTACCATACCTTTAAAGGCAAACTGTGAGCTGTGAACAGTATGATGACATCATCCCTTATTTTGGAGTCAAATAGCTTCAGTTTTTCTCTTATCCGTTCAGCAAACACTTTGGCCAGCAACGGATGGGTCGCCCATCTCTCTATCATGCTGAATCTTATGTTGCTTGGGATCTGTCTAAAATTACAAGTCAATCAGACATACAGAATTTCTCAGATGGCAACACTGGCTGAGTACAAGCAGTGCATGTCGATACTGGATATTTCCATTACCAAACCAGAAGGTCAGGAGAGTGGATTTTTAGCAGATGGTATGTAATAGGGAAAAGACTGTTAAAGAGATAAAAATTGTATTAGTTTATCATATTAAAAAAAGTATAATTTTTTTTATTTGAAAAAAAATAATCATGTACCTGTTCAACGATATAAGAATAATATATTAGAAATATGATATCCTAAAGCAATAATGAAACTGGCAACACGCAAAATTCGGAAAGTACTTTAAAACAACAAAGAAGGAATGTTTTAGAAGATAATAATAGAATTATCTAGCAAACGTCAAATTCAACATGAGGTAAATAGTATGTCATAGATTTTTAGGCTATTTAGAAAATCATTGATACCTTTTCTTATAGTAATCAGCGATAGCGTTCAAGCTGGAGCCGGTGGTGGCGCAGCTGTACTGCGGGTACTGAGAGAATATCACTGCCCTTTGCACACCATCACTGCCCAATAAACAACAATTATTGCACATACATATATTCATACCCCTTATGGGGTGGGCAGAAAACACTGAATAACAAAAATTTCTATCCTTACAGAGCTGACACTATTACTATAGTGTTTTATTAATTGTTTATAATTCATTGAATTGTTTTAGTAAAATTGTATAATAAAAATAAACTATTGTTATGATAATTTTTTAATAATTTACTCACGCTTCTAGCTCTTGCAAGGCATCGTCAGTGAACGGTGGGACATATCTGAAGGCTATGTAGTGTTTGTGAGGTGCCGACTCTGGCAGCATTTGATCTAGTGCTTTGGTTAGCAGCCTGCCTGTAGAAGAACAAATCATGATGCAAAAATGCATCCTAAATGTAGAGTCTACACTGTTTCATATGCATTCAATTACAATATTTACATGAATAGATTTTTGTACATAGTGGTACAATAGCCTGCCAAGTGATTTGTATGACTCCATTCCTTATGTACATTTGGCACCATTCAAACTAAAACTTGTTTTCATTTTGGAACCACAGGTACAAATAAAAGGTCCAAGTAATACTCTAAGAAGTATCCATTGGTTATTCCAAAGAAAAGATACATCTATAAATTTTTATTCCTCCTTTTAGTCGCCATTGCAACCACTTGATCAACAAGGCAGTCAATGAGTTGATATTTATAACAGATTACATATTGTATTCCAATAATGTTAAATTATGTAAATTTGACTGCCTCGTTGGTCGAGCGGTTGCAAGCGCGACTGCCGATGCCGGGAGGTGCTGGGTTCAAATCCCGGGTTGGGTGCTATTGGATTATTCGAATTTAGATTTTCTAGTAGTGACTCTGAGTCTGGATCAGGGCCCGGTGTATGGCAATAGGCTCACCACTTATTCCATGGGTGTTAAACGTAACTGGTGAAACATGGAGTGTAGTACACCCCTCTGTGTACCCCTTCGGGGGTTACAGGGATGGCATTACTTTTTTAAAAATGAATAACAGCACTTTTATATCATACCTTGCAAATCTGTCCACTTAAAAATTGGAGATCCACCACCAATCTCCATATACTTCTTCTTGACCTCCTCAGTCCGCCTGTTCGCTATCCAGGGTCCAAGCTTACTCTGAACGGGCAGTTGGATCATATCTCTATCTGTCATGATCCTAAGAAGATAATCTGCTACCTGAAGCAATCATTTTGTAAAAGTAAGTGAAGTCAGTTCACATATAGAAATACAATCATCATCATCAGCCCACTCCCATCCACTGCTGAACATAAGCCTCTCCAATATGGTGTACCCATTGAACTAAAGCTTCAGCTCTTTGCATCCAACTGCCACTTGCCACTTTGTGTATATTGTCACTGCCACCTAGCTGGAGAGTATCGTACAATACAGTATACCAACAGATCACCAAATGAAAGAGTTCCTCAGACAGTCACAATCGATCAATCAATTGTTTAATTGTCAGTAATGATTACAATTTGTCTCATTGCAATGATACTAGCTCTGGTGCTGTGCCAACTGAAGCAGACAGATATTAAACAATACAAAAATATTATGATCTATTCTAGTAAATCCGATGTTACTTATGAGTGGCTCCCAATGTGGCTGGCACTGGTTGCAGGTGAAGAGTTGAAGATAGAGCTCTGTGGTGTGCTGTTGGAGAGGCCTATGGCCAGCAGTGGAGAATGACAGCCTCCTAATGATGATGAATGATTCCTTATGAAGAGATAAGCAACTACTTTAATTCACTTTGTTCTAAGTACTAATAGAGTATGGAAAGTCAGACCTGGTCTGTGGTTTTCGGTCCGCCCATATTTAACATAACTATCCCTGTCTTCGGTTTGGTGGAACTAGTACTGGTATCAGCTGAACTGCTGAGTGCACACAGCTGCGAGCAGACTCTGGAGTGCCTGCGACCTGATAGATGAAATTACTTTATAATCAGATAGGCATAATTATAATGATGGTAGTATAATATTTAGTGAAGTGAAGCTTTCTCATAGGAATAAAAAGTGACATCATGCATATAGTCCCCAAAGGGGTAGGCAGAGGAGTGTAATACAATTCCATGTTTCACACACAGTATTTCACAGGAATAGTTCACCATTATATACCACAATAACAATATATAGTACACCAAGATTAGAATCTCGGAATAAGAAATTCTATATGGTATGTAGAGAATTAATTGCCAAGAAAGGTGGAACCAATTCAAAAGTCATCTAGTATTATTAACAAAATATTATTATTATATTATCACGCCAGGTTCCTCGCAGAGTACGCAGGGAGAATAACGAGTAACTTTATCTTTGACCTAACATGCTTCTTCTAGATTTATCTCTCTTCACATACACACGACGGTTTCCAAAAAACCGCTATATTTATTTATACAATATATCCAACTATAATGATAGTGTACTTTTTTAGGATTTAAGAATGATATTTTCAGTGCTAAAAATATTTTGTACTACATTACCGAAATTTTTCAACAACTTTGTAATGCTTTTGTCGTGAGGCTTATCGATGTAGCCTTTTTTCTGTTTCATAGTGTACTAATAAACCGAAAATCATAATTTAGTTACGTAGAACGACTTCGTAAATTCAATACGGTAATATTTTACATTCCATTACTTTCAATTCGTTTACACCCGGTAAATATTGTTGATACATTTTACAATATCTATTGAATAACTAGGACGTGATACAACATAATTAGTGTAAAAAATTTGAAAAAACACTACTCACTTAGAGAAGCCAACATCGTGATTTTTTCACACAGAATTCTTGAAAATATCACAGAAAATAATTTCACCGAGTTTAGTAAAGTTCGGAAACTTTTTTATTTGTAAAACGGAAAAATAAACACACGTGTCCGGTTCAGTGACTGGTAATTTATTCGCACCTATATATGGGTAATTAATACTATATGATTATCAGCCCACAGGTGTTTTCCTTTGATATAATTACTGATACGATGATATTGCACAATAAACAAATGATCTAAATGTACTAAACTAAGACAGACACTCCGATTAATCAATGTTGTAGGTACCGTCTACTTTAGTTTGATTATAATAATTCTGCGTATTGTCTATGGGCATATATAATAAAACTTTCTTCTGCACACATTTTTTAAATATGGTTTTAGAATTTTTTTCATTGTTGCAAGAAGATTTGCAAAAATGCCAAATTAATAATTTCGCAATATAAACATTTCTTACTAGAAGATACAAATATTTTATTGCATTAAATTTGGCTATAATTTTCGATTTCATTTGAAAACGTACTTTAAATTCTTAGATAGCTCAATTGTAATGCAAATTAAAAAGATTTATGAAGATATTTAATTATTTTTTAGGGAAACATTTTTTGCCGGTTAATCTCATTGATTTATATTTTTTTGTGTGTAAAATTAATAAAACTGTCTTATGACCTGAACAATTATAACGTGATAAAGTTATTTTATCATTTTACCAATTACAAAAAAATTTCGTACGAAAATTAATAACAATTGACTAATTAAAATATAATCTGTATTGCCGCATACGTTTAAATTTGCCTAATCTGTGTTGCGAAAGCAACTTATATTTACATCAACGTCAAAGTATTATTTTTGTGATTGTGAAAGTAATAGAATTACTTAATTTTTTTCCAATATCTTTATATATTTGTAGAAAATGTCCTGTCGAAAAGCCTCGCACGCCGGTAGCTGGTACACGGAGAACGGTGAGCGCACTTTTTGTTTTAGATTTCGTTTCGTTCGCCTTTTACACAAAGACAACAAGTAGGTAGAATAAAGTGCTTCTTGAATATTAATTACTCACGATTTGGTTGCCACTTGAAAACAAGTAACCTAGCTGGTATTGTTATGTACATTTAGCATTTACATATTTTCGAAAGTAATGGGTCAAAAGGTTGACGACCTATTTAGGGGTTATATTATGTTACGGAAATAAGTCTAATGTAATACTTAATATTACTCAGTAATGCGTTTATTTAGTATTATTTTAATGTACAACTATATCATAATATTTGTCCATGGCATAATATTAAACACTAATGGGTTATACGAAAATAAATACAAGTTAACTTTTAAAATTTATTTTAATGTCATTGCTCTGTCTGTTCCTTTCATATTGACGTTTCTACGACGTTCAAAAATAGATATTACCACCATTGCAATTCTTTGTGAAAGCTTGCTCACCTTTGTGTATTTTTAAAAATATGTTTCTTTAATTTTACTTAAGGACGCAAACGAAAAAGAGGTGCTACAACACTTTGTTAATTTAATGTTTTCTTCTATTCATTATTATTATTTAAATATTATAAACCTATTTTTCTTTACGAGTTCCAAAGTTGTCAATTTCTGAACGCACAGGAAACGTACGTCTTTGATCGGATCGCCATGACACCCGTTCAAACAAACGTCAACAAAACGAACAATTAACTTTTTGTTGTGGAATTTGGTACATTTGTAAAAAAATGACCGATAAGAACCGAACTTTTGCCCCTCCGGCGAGAACAATGAAAACGAAACGTCTATCGACTGTACCTGCTATGAATTCGCGTAAAAACTCCGTAAACCCGACCGCGACGAAAGAAAAGTTCCAAGTTCCAGTTTCAAGTTCTAAAGTGAATAGAAATACAACAGTAATTAATGATTGCGACATGACTATGCGTCAAGAGAGCGCCTTGCCGGACTTCGATGGGGAATATCGGCAGATAGCGTATGGGAAGTTTCTACGAACGATGCTCGAGGACTGCCTGATTGATGAGAAGATTGAGAAAGAGGAAACCGACATGGACGTCCAGATAGCGCTGCTGGCTGATAGGTTTAAGAAGACTATGGATCAGCTCGATAAAACTAGCAGGCGGTTGAAGGATATATCATTTGTTGTTGAACAGAAAAGGTAAGTTTCCCTGTTCTTTGAAGTTACAAGTTGAAGTATTTCCTGGTCTTGACCACCAGTATACTATTGCCTGTAGTTGTCATTATACTCTATAGACACCATTGGTTATGTATATCTTTCTACTGCTTCTACTGTATATGTTTCTACTGCCTCCAAAAGCTGATTTCAGTGAGAAATGTGTGTTAATTCATATTTTATATTTACAATCAGCCTAATTTCAAATGGGTTATGGATTTTGAACTACTCTCATATGAGGGTGGTTTTTAGATGGAGCATAAGAAGTATGAATAAAAATACAAAATTATGCTTCTTTTTCAATATATTCATCTGCTACCCAAATACATCATCATCATCAGCTTATCTCAGTCCACTGCTGGACATAGGCCTCCTCCAATGAGCGCCATTGCACACCTGTCTTTGGCTTGTCACATCCAGCATCTGCCTGCAACCTTTCGTTGATCGTCATCCCACCGACAACCGGTGGAGTAGGTGGGTTCTGGAGTGGAGAATGTGGCTCGGCAATTGTAGGGTAGCTTATGTATACCTTCATTAAAAATGTTTTGTCTTTGTCCTTGCATCCTTCACTTCTTCATCACTTGAAAACTTCTTCCCATAAACTTCATTTTTAAGCTTTAGGAACAGATCATAATCACTGGGAGCCAGGTCAGGACTGTATGGTGGATGTTCCAAAATATTGAAGCCTACCTTGTGCAGCAGCCAATGCAAATCAGCTCCTGTTAACATGTGTATTGTAGTACAAAAGCTGTGCAGTTTCGTTCAAATTTCTCTGTCCTCCACTTTCCAACTGCAGCCTTTTGCGGATTATTACCCCACTTGGCTGGAAAGCACCTGACACTAATTCAATTACAATATTTTACTACAAATATAAATTTTTACTGTTTTAGACTCCTAGACCTCAAATCGCAAGACTGTACCAAGTTCTATGAAATGACGGATGAATCAAAGATACAAGATTTTGTGGAGAACCTTACTGCTACTGAGATGACATGTTTGGACAAGCTGGAGACCAATAATGTGGACTTTGGTTACAACAAGGAATCGGGGCACAAGCAACTGTTAGATGCAGTTAATGAAGCAATCGAGGGCCTGGACCAGATCAAAAAACATTCTAAGCTAGATATGCACAAGTTCAAAGAGTATGAGAGATCGGAGACAAATTTGAAGGAATTGGAAAAGGATCGGTTTGACCTCGAGAGCTTGAAGGTGGAGTTCGATGCCAAATTTCCAAGGTTCAGTGAGAGATTAATGAAGGAAGCATCTGAGAAAATTGCCATTATGATGATGAGAGATAATGAGAATACTGAAGAAGCTGTGGATGACAGTGAAGATGATGATTAAGTGATGAGAACATGAATATCTGTATTGGTTAAGTTATTGGAAAGAAAGAGTATTGGATCTCATGTCATGTATTTAGTAAATTTGTACACTTGAGTTCAGCATGCTGGCTATTAGAATTGTTAGAGCATATTCCTCCATGTTGCTCCAGTGTGAATTTTTTTAATACTTGTGAGTCTTGCATACTTGTATTGTTGTAAATTTTAGTTATAACATATACTTAAATTACATGTCAATATAATTTGAAATTTAAAGTGTGTTTTTATTTTTCTGATCCATAACAACATCCTTGCATTTCGCTGAAGTAATGGGCAGGACTGTATTACCCCTATGATTAACCAGTTACAGGGGTTCCTTGGTAAAACATGTTTGTAGATTTCATTCATCCTGAATATTATGGAGAACTCTAAAGTTATGTAGGTTGCCTTGCCATATGATATTCTCCTCTACTTATTCAAAAATTAATTAATAATTGCGAATCAATAAGTTTCAGACACTATTTCGTATTACAAAATTAGAAATGTATCTTGTTACAAATCACTTTGTATACATACTGTATGTTCAATTATTTTTGTTTCTTACAATTCTATTATTAAAATTGTCATAAAATATCTGTGTTCAACACTGGAATAATAATAGGCTAGATCAGTGTTTCTTAACCTGTGGTCCGTTGACCCCTGGGGTCCGCAAGTATGTGTATGGGGGTCCGCCGTCTTATCTATAGATATTTGAATTAATAAATAAATGCCAGC
>DWME01010449.1:0-10211 GCA_018244795.1 Parelbella ahira ahira
GAACCCGGGACCCTGGAGTGAGAGGCTGAATTCTTAACCACTAGGCTATCACTGCTCAATCAAAATAAAATACTAAGTACTATCGCGACCTTATGGATCAAATGATCGTTGACTACAGTCGATTCGTAACGCTTTATTGAAGTTTTGAAGAATTTTTTTTAGGTTAATTCATAAATGTTTATGCAGTAGCGCCACTTTTCGGTCTTAGTTGTGTGACGCCCAGCGAACAGCGAGAAAAGGAAAATAAAAAAACTCCATTTCACGTTTTGGCTTCAGAGCATAGCCTCCCATGCTGTGTCTCTCAGGGTCTAATGTATTTCTGATTTTGCAACGTTAATGTTCATTTTTAACATAAAAACAATAAATGTACGGTGTAGAGCAACATTTTTAAGAAACCTGCAACAGACGTCTAACATGATCAATGAGGCAAGTGAAATCTACCAATCTGCACTTAGCCAGCGTGGCAGATTACAGCCTTCACTACTTTTATTTTGAGAGGTATTCCATGATCTTGAAGAAACAATTAAAAAATAAACGATGATTGTGGTACATGTTGTATGTGACGTTAGTTTAGGTATCTACGTCGAACGGGTCACCAAAGATGAAAACATATTTTAGTAGATCGTCTAAATCTTTCAACTTATTTAATACGAAATCAAGTGGTTTTCGAAACGCATAAACATTAATTCCAATACGAACGTACCTAAAACACACACTAAGAAATTTTATACGCCGCTGTACAATTATTTCCTCATAACGCGTTCCGTATGCCTCGTCACGAGTTTTAATCGTAAAAGCGCTGACGGAATTTATATTATTGCTGTTTACACATTTCGCGGAATAGGATTACTTGAACAGCCGTTCGAAAGCTGTGAGAAAATAGCAATCGCTATTTAAGCTTTAAGCGTAATTTTATTGGTAACATTCTAAATTTATTGAATTTTATACGCTATACAGTTTTACAGTAGATGATGTTCATTGATCAATGATGGATAATTAACATGAGTTGAAAAGGTGACATGATTTGCAGTAATATAATTATTTATTAGATCTAAGACACTGCTTGTGAACAAAACAGTGAAATCGGATAAAGAGAATGGGATGATTTTAAAAATCAGAAAGACTGGTTTACTTTTAAAATTTAAATTTAAGTCGATATATTTTATCGCTATTTTTTATGTTATTATGTATGATGAAAGTTTGTATATTGCCTTTCGGGGATTACAAGGGTTAAGTTACGTATATCTTGTAACACGAACTTAATAACCCCGTACTGTTATTCAGAAATTCTTAACATCGCTGCTCTTGACGTATTGCACAATTGTAAGTGCTATCTGGAGCAATTTCGAATGTCATTTTTCATTTGGAACAGAGCAGCCGTGACACAGATTCGAACCGATTTAATAGACCGACCTAATCTTAAAAGTACCGGCGCAGCGATTTCGCGGGGTTAAAAGGCAAATCGGTTAGAATTCAACGAAGAATGAGTAGGTAAACCGAAAAGTATTTTTTTTTCCTTCTACGGACGGTGAATGAAGTAAAACAGAACTTTATTAAATTCGACTTTATAACATCCCCTCTGCCTTCTGCTGCAAAGAAACAAATAAATGCGTTTATTGTGATGCTTATTATAAACATACCCTATTATTAAATATTTCGAAGTAACGTCCCTTGTATGGATATATGACATACGTCTTCTAGTAGTTATTCCCACTGGAACGTTAAGTTATATAGCTGTTCTAAGCACTGATTTCATTTACGAATTCACACATCGTTACTTTGAATGTAAAATAGATGTCTTTTTTTCGTTTTATTTCTATACCCAAAATTCCGAGATAAAACTGAAATTTACGTAGCATATTTTTGTTTTTTGTGCAGGGTACCGCCATGTCACATATTGCGCGAATGATAAAGTTCCGTTCACACTGACCGAGCACGTGGCCATATGGTAAACACCTGAATAATGTTAAAGTTGTGGTAACATTTTAAAAATAAACCGTTGGCTATTGAAATAAACTGCTAAAACTTACAAACATTTATCTTGATAAACGAAGCAGTTTTTTAAATACATGTAGCAAATAGACAAACAATTTGGACATCTTTATATCCCAATGGTTATCTATCAAAGCCTTTAAAATGGAAGACAATCATGGGAACACTGTTACTAAGTAATACAAATCTATGTACATATGTACTATTATTTTGCAGGCACAGATGCATCTTTCTAACTTCTTTATTAAAGAAGGAACTTATTTCTTCAGAAATATGACCATAATTCCTAACGCAATCAAACTCAGCTACCTTTTTATCCGTCTTGAATAGAATGTATTGAATTCTTTATCATACTTCAGCATGCTCAATGCATAGTACTATTCAGTTCAGCGAGTTCTACTCATTGTAAACAACTGTTGTGTAGAAAATCAGTATTCAAGTACTTCTCAGTTCACCTATTTTAACAAGTCTTTCAGCATCTTTGCTTTTATGGAACTCATATCCCGTCACCATCAAATATTCCATGCCTTCATGATATATTTATACATATACATATCTGGGAAGGTTGCCACGTCAGTATGAAGTGCATTAAGGAATAGTTACATCTATGTTTTATTCCTGGCTGTGCAGACATTACCTAGATAATTAAAAGAAAATATGAAAATGAAAACCCACATTAATTTGTCGCTTGGTTTCCTTCGACGGTGTTCATTGAAAGTGAACCACATAATTGAGCTATATGACAAACATTCATAACGGCAACTAAAGCATCTTTTGCTAAAAATACCTTCGCTTTGTTCTCTCTTCTAAGGCTACTGTTTGAAACAAAAGTCCATCTGTATTCAGAACACTAACTTTCTGAAAGCTTTCTTGGTGATTGCAGTATTACCTACCGTGTACTTGGCCACTGGGTCACGTATTATTTAAGCTATATTACTTAGTTGCTCGTGTTTCATTATCATCGGTGAAATACTCTTATTTTTATTCGACAGCACGACTTAGTATTGGTAAGGTAACAGATGATTTATAAAGTATACTTTCATGGGCATATTTATGTGCTTAAAAACAGTTTTTTAAATATGTTGAAAATTTTAATCTCTTTTTATCTTAGATTATTTAACTTGTAACTCAAAGGCACAACACATTTGATAACGAAAGCGTAGCATCAAGTTCTTACCTGTTTTTCAATCTGAACTGTAACCTCGCTTCATACAAACTGTCATATCCATATTTTAATCGTTGTAAACGAAAGCATGTTACGATTTTTACAATAGTGTTACCTATTTTGCCTTGAATCCATTTATTGCATAACCGAAACCGCGTAACCGAGTTCGCTGACTTTTGTAGATGTACTGAAGTTGCACTGTATCACAATACAAACGTGTTTGCGGAACGTGGTACTTGGCAAGAGGGCTCTCCGCTTGATGCAGTTCGCACTAGTCTCTGATAGCGATACCGCATTTGGCACTGTTCGTGCTGGTTTTCGAGTTTAAAAGCTTCTACGGAAGTTTTTTTCTTATACAAGTTAAGGAAGATTTCCGAATTGCTCTAATAAATAAAGGGTTTGATGTTGTTAATGAAAATGTATTTGTAGATCGTAGTGCTAAAGGAAAACGCCTTGCAGTTAACGTATTTCGCACCAGTCATTGTGCGCAAACAAAATTTGATTATTTTCGCACTGTTTCATTTTATGGCTTTTGTAATTTTATTTCTAGGTAAAGTACAATTTGCTTATGAGTTTAATAAAAACTCATAAGCAAATCATACATCATACTTCATAAATCCTATTTAGGGATGTAACCCTTACAGCTAATATCTACTTACTCTGTGTTACAAATATGTTTCATAATTATTATCGTCAGTTATATCAAGAGTCACGTGTCTTATATCATGTTTGTGATATACATGACGTATAAAGAGAGAGATTCGACTAGACCAGACTAGATTCGACCTAGAATGTAACAATCTGACAAAAGTCCTTTAGTTGATGCGTCGTTCTTCTTTCGCTAAATTGTCTGCCCAGCAATAAAGTGTAAAAGGTTTCTCTAATAAATAACGGTCTTATTTTCGTAGATGACCTAAGTTCATTTGGATTTATATGCTTACGTAATAATTTCGGGGTGGAGTACAGTAACTCTGATGTATTACTGAACGTAGCACTTGGCTGAAAGGGCGGACTACTTTATGTATTTCGCTCGAGCCTCTGAAAGTAAATGCGTTCTTGACATCATTATTCTTTCTTCCTAGACCTAAAAGCTTTTAGGAGTTAGAAAAACTTGTTTCGCTGTGAAGGTAGCAGCAGCCGTTGTTGCCGGTTCGCTTGAGTTGCAACAATGTTTGCTGCTAAACAGTAGTATTTCTATTAAGATATATTTTTTATTGGTTCCAGATAAATTACTATCTACATGCTACAAAATGGCTTCTTTTTGGCTGTTCGCTTTTTTTACTATTTTTTTATTGCTGCCCATACGTTGTTATTCATAATGAACATATCTTAACAAATCATGTTCTATCCCAAATATCTGTAATTACAATATCATATTTCTCATACTATAATAAAACGATGAAACAAAGTCATAACATAATAATTTACTTGTAAAGTAAGATTAAATCCCTTGTATGTATTTACACTGAAGTTGAAACGGTTTCTAAACATGTGCTCGTAAGAGCCAGCAGAGCCGCGTGTATTTACGAGTAAACAGATCTTTCTACTCAAATACAGTAGCGTTGCTTCCTGAGAGCGGGAACCTTACAGATAGTTGAGTTTTGTTGGTTCTTAGTTCACACAACATTGGTATGTTTCGTGAATAAACTTCAATCGTTTTAATGCTCCTGTTCACCGAATCGAAACCTACCTTGAGGAAGGCCTATATTCAGCAATGGATAGATATAGACTGACGAGTGAGTGAATGAGTGAGTCTACCACACCGGTGAAAAAGGGCAATTTATTACATACATACATTTACAATGCACAAGTGGAAGTATACCAAGGCTAAGAATGATGGTGTCATATTTAAGCAGAACAGCACCGTACTTGGGGGTTTTAATAATAATAACAATAAATCTCGAGTTCCAGCTCGGCGGAATGAAATTTCATTCTGAATAAGCGGATGTTCGCTTAGTCTAGCGGAGATGAGTCTGCGTCTAGGCACAGACCTTGGTTGGGGTCAGACGACCGCGTGAGAGTTATACATATATATTTATTGCTAGCTGTAAGCAAACGTCATTGTACTTTTGTTATGGAACTAATAATACATAATTATATTGTTTCAAAGTCTATAGGCAATATTTACGTTTTAAGAAATATATAGCCATAGCTATCATAATAATATACGCCTTAATCTAACCAGTGTGAGGCTAGGTAGCGGTCTTTTCTTTGACAAGCTGTTATATTTCGCCCAGTGCCCCACATAGAAAATAATGCTACTTCAAACGACTAATACGAGTATATAGGTTAAGCTGTAATATGCGGTGTAAACTATTTAAAACATTTCAATATGTTCATTGAATGTGAAGCCCGCTTATAATATTTTTAAATATTCGTTATACTCTGAAATAATTGTAGGTATATTTCGCCCTGAATGTGACATGAATAATTGCAGATAACGTTATTTCTTATTAATATACCTTTAGTATTCGGGTCGTAAGTAGGTATCGTGCATTGAATCTTCAAGTAAGCACAACGTGTCTGTTTAAGACTTTATATCGCGTTTTATAGGGGTTTAGAGCGGACAGCGGGATGTTGTTTACTGAGGGCGGGCCGTTATCCGCAGACACAGCTTGCGAATATATAATAATATAGTCCAACGAAGCATTTCTCGAAATATATTATAACGTAATATTAAAGCTGTGATAAAACTGTAGTGTATGTGTAAGTATTTATCTGTGTGTGTTACTGGGTGCGTCTGTGTGTGCGAGTGTAGGCGTGTTGCAAGTATGTGTGTGTGAGTGAGGGCGCGGACTCGTGGGCTTGGGCGGTTGGGACGGTGGAGCATGGATGTGTAGACTCGAATGCATGTGTTTTTACTCTAATGCTATAAATTACTTTTTCGTAATATAAAACAAACCTTACGACTCTTTCTTGTCGTATTATTTTTAATATAATATTCGCCCGAGTAAGTGAAATAATTTTTCCAACAAATTGATGTCCCGGTCTGAAGGCTGTGGGTGTCGGTACACTAAAGGCGACCGTCTCATTTCCCGGAAGTATCAATGAGCTTGTGAACAAGTAGAATAGATCGGTTACTAGATGCACTCATGTTAACACATACTAACTAGTTTAATAGTCATAATTCCTACAGTCCTGTTAACAATTACTACTGCCTTATATTGATAAAAATTACTGATAATTACTGTTAGCTCTTTTCAACAGCGATGTTCGAGGCTAGCGTCTCATGACTGAGCAATTAATGTATCGGAGAAGACGAGAGAAGCCTTCTTCATAAATAGGTTTAAATATAACACAAGTTGAACGATAGAACCCAATATAATATATAAAGTTCAAGGTTAATTTTATGTTATGTAAAAATGTTTGTGTTCATAAAATTACGGTACAAAAATTTATGATTTATGTTTCAGATTCCGCACTTTGTTATCTTTTCTGATTTCGCTTATTGATTTGTAACGAAGACGAGAAGAACCAATTTCCACCCAAATCAATCATTTCCCGCGAACTGTAGTGAAATCGTGAAAGGGTTCGAATAAATAATGAATCAAAGAGGGATAACTGATCAACTAAACTTGCGGCTTGCGACTGCGGCTTGTGACTGCGGCGTACAACTGCGGCTTTATAGCGGCAAGAGAAGACTACGTAGAAATGATTAAATCCAATACAGGTATCGTAACTTGTGTAGCTAACGCAACACATGCCCAAACGGCCTGGAATTTCGTCATGGCACGACTGCTAAGATTTTGTCACGAATACAAAATCAAGAGTCGCATGTGACGCAAGCCGCATACCGCATTTGCATGAAACGCTTGGCAAAGGACGACTAGAAAAATTTCGTCAAAACGATATCGGATACAAGTGACAACGCCGCGACTGAATAAATAACAGGGTTAGGTTCTTCGTACACTACGCTTCTAAAACGAATAATGTACTAATAACAAGCTCTCAAAAATAAAGTTGGTAATGACTAGATCATCATCATCCGCATTATCAGCCTACTAACGCCCACTGCTGGACATAGGCCTTTCCAATGGCACGCCACTGAGCTCGATCTTCAGCTCTTCGCATCCAACCACTGCCAGCCACTTTGCGTATATCGTAAATAGAATACCAGGTAAGATTAACCAATCGGTATTTGTTAATTATTTTTATTATTATTGTATCATCACGCAAGTTTTTTTACGGGATAGGCAGAGATCACCAACTGCCAAATATCTCTATCCTTACAGACCATATATTTCTAGAAGATATATTTCTAGTACAGTATTAGTGCGAATAAAAATATTCCGTGACATAAGAGTTTCGACTGTGTCACTGAATGTCACGGTGTAATCGAAACCTCTATATTAAATTCCACCTTGTAAACAACCTCTAATTCGCACCAACTACGTGACAACTGTCCTGAGTTTATTGTACGTTGTAACATTTTCGGGTTACTCGGGTGTGGTTTCAGTGAGAGCGGTTTAATTGTAATAGGCGGGTTATTTTAATTACAAAGAAAACATTTTAATTATAAGGATGTAATTTATGCAATAAAGATATCTAAGCCCGCCAATCGAGTATTATTTGGGCTTTACAATTAATGAAAGCGGTTAAATAGATAAATACATATTAAGTAGAAAACGGCATTTTCAAATCAGTAAAGTTCGGTCTGCGATCTGCGAAAGGCAGCAGGCAGTAGCTGAATGCTCCAAACCGAGGACAGAGCGCGATGGCGTTCATTGGGGGAGGCCTATGTCCAACAGTGGACTGAAATGGGCCGATGGTGATGATGATGATGATGATGAAAGCTCGGTTTGTGTTTTAAAAAAAACATTTTATTTTAATGTATTAATGTTATTGTGACCGGGATTTTTAGAGTTCATAATATATCTATAGTTTTTAATACACAATTCAACTTAAATTATTAAATTAACAAGTTAATACTACATATTGTTATTGCTGATAAGTAAAAGTCTTACTTCAAATTAAGTTTATTCCTTTATCGACTTCCTCGTTGGTCGAGTGGAGGCAAGCGTGACTGTCGATCGGAAGGTCCTGGGTTCAAAGACCGGGTCGGGTGCTATAAGATTTTAAAAATTTAGAATTTCTAGTAGTGACCCGGAGTCTGAATCTGTACCCGGTGTATTGCTATAAACTTGCCTACTATTCCATGAGACCTAAACGTAACTGGTAAAGACGTGGGAGTGTACTACACTCCTCTGCCTACCCCTTCGGGGATTAGAGCCGTGATGTACATTGAACTTAATTATATTAAACAGGGATTAAACGATTAAAAATCCCCTAATTATTCTGTACAGCAAGTTTCAGGTGGAAACACGAAAATAGACAGACTATATTGAATAATGTTAAAACATTGTTCACACGTTAATTTACGGAAAATTGATATTTCATATAATAATTATAAAAATTCCTCAATTAGATACTTTTCATAATGATAATTTGTTTCAATACTTTAATATTAAATTCCTTATTAATGTATCATTATTGAAATGATATGCGGTACAGAACATAATTTAATATTACCCATCTTTAACCTAGTAAAGCTCTCGCTCGAACTGGAACCCCACCTCACCCCTGTTCCAGCTTGTCTCCGTCACGCTCAAGACGTGTTTGCGTCACGTCGTGACACGGCAGCGATCGCTATTATTTTGTTAAGGGCGCCCATTATACAGTGCACACGTGGCTTAGTTGTGTTAATTCCAGTGTTTACGGATTGATCTAGGGTGTACAGGGAATAAGGTACATCGTTCTAAAACTAGTTCATATATACACATGTATGTATAAGTGTAGGGTAATTTTGGGAATTGATGGTTTTAAAAGTGTTTTGTGATCTGTATTGATTAGCGAGGTCTATGTCTAATATGTGTGACGTTATAAACTTATTTAAATAGCGATCAGTTTTAGCCCAATACTGAACATGGATCTACAGATCTAAACTAGGATAATATATGGGATGTGTTATGGCGCTTTACCAGAGCTATTTAATGAAGACATAGATGAGTTTGTATCTCATTGACATACACTCGTATAGACGTATGTTTCTCTAAGTAAAGGGACCTGTATACAGGTGGAAAAAGATTCCTTACAAAATCTCTAGGCGTCGATAAAATAATATATGATTTGTTATTGCTACGCGAAGTACTGTTGGTTTTCATTCGTCTATCAAGACTTATCATCGTGTTATCGCTTTCATTACTTTTTATTGCCGCTCAGCAAACGGATTTCTACGTTAGTCGAAAAAATTGCGATAGATGTACGACTCGTTTGGAGTTACACCTACTCCAGGCGAAACTAGTGTCCTATTTAAAATTGGAAATGAAGTTAGAGTCGATGTCAATGTTTCGTTTCAGTATCGGCTGCCCGTTCACTAACTTCAGTTACAGAACTGTGATGCTTTTATTAAAAAACGTCATTTAATTGGACTCTATTCGTTAGATACATTTTGTCGTACATTATGTTTATGTCGTACATTACATGTATAAAAATTAAAACCAAATAGCAGTCAGTTAATGAAATATATTTTGTCGTATATTACATTTGTCGTACATTACACGTATGTATGTCGTATACAACATTGTAGAGTGGGAAAAGTAAGGTTCATCGTATCCGTAAAGTGGCCGTATTATACCGTCTGGGCGTGCCTTAGTTACATTAATTCGTACGTGGAATGGTTTGCGTCACTTAGTCTCGTATCTTCAGCAGTTCCGAGTCGCAGATAAATGGTTCTAACAAAGGTGTTAATTAAAATTTCCCGTGGCGTTTATGTGTGTATGTGTGTATGTGTGTGTGTGTGTGTGTGTGTGTGTGTGGTACACAATGATGTTGATTACGCACAGAGATAGTTTGTTACGAGGTAATTTAATTGCTTGAAAATTGGAACTCTACTAATTTATTAGGTAGAGAAACGTTTATAAATGTAGCTGGGTAATATATGTCGAATGTAAATATGTAAGAGTAATGTAATGCAGTAATACTTTATGTGGTCAATATAGAAGAAATATATCAGAACTGAATTTAAATCTATCATAATGTATTTGGCATTCAGTGG
>DWME01010450.1:0-10210 GCA_018244795.1 Parelbella ahira ahira
CCGGCAAGGCATTGGCCACTCCTCGGTTGTTGCAAGTGTCCACAGGCGACGGTGACCATTTACCATCAGGGTCCCGTCTGACTATTTGCTAGGCTAAATATAAAAAAAATATGATCATCCTTTTTAAAATTTCCATTTTTTTCGAATTATTTGTTACTAATGAAAATAAAACTTTTCTATATTAGCTATGTAACAATTTAAATAATTTCTTTTTTGATATTAAGCGTGGGACCTATGCTAAGCAGAATTAAAAATTCGTGTACAAATGTAAACGAAAATTAAAAAAAGTGTATGAGTAAGTATAAAGAGTTTGGGGCGGGTATACCTACATGCCACACATGATTTTAACATTTTGGCCCGAATGAGAAAAAATGAAATACATAGTTATAGTTTTTACACTAATGCGTCCAGCAGTGTGTGATCATCGTATTATGTTGTATTAAAATTGACTGTATATTTCTTTCTTTCGTACTTTTTTATGTAGGTAACGGTAAATATACATATTGCATATACTGTAAAATGGAGTTTAAAGGCAATTTTATTCTTATTCAAGACAAGCTTATGCTTCCCTTGCTGAACGAAAGCCGTGATCTCGTATACACGACCTGAGTGAGATGCACATAGTTGATTCTTGATGGGCTAGATTGTAAATTGACAAGAAAGGACAAATTGCATGTTACGTTATAGATTACAATAACGGAGCAAAAGCTTTATAGTTATATAAGCCATAAAAATGAATGTTGATTTAAAAAAAATCGCTTGAGAATAATCGTGTAACAAGAATTGTTCCCGAATGTTCGAGAAAGAACTCGAAGCAATTCGAAGCATACATACTCGTATATACAAGTAGGTGCATGCAGATTATAAAGCGTATAACGAATTATATTTTTACGTTTGTTATTTTTTTAATACTAGAAAGTTTTATTAGATACTATTTCAGTATTACAAATAATAATTTTAAAGTAATAATTGTTGTATTGAAAATTATATTGATAAATATTAGGTTTAAATTTGAAAATATTTATTACAATAAACATTTTTAAAATAGTAATAATAATATAAAAAAACAAAATTTAAAAAAAAACTTCATCTAAAATGACTTTGTGAGGCATGGTTTCTAAAACACTGGCAGCATTACCTCGTTGAATTATAAGGTTAAGCCTCTGTACGAAGTAACTGCCAGTCCTTCGGTCGCCAGTCCTTTGTTATTTTTAATTTTGTCCAACTTCAAATGCCACATACCTTTAGTGTCACTGACATCTCTTTTCGAATGCTTCTGTGACCTGACTCATGATATTGTAATTGAGCAAACTAACTAGATAATACTAGCTATAGCTATTAACAATATTTACTTTATCATTAAAAAGGATAAAAAACATATTTAGCCCTTGTCCTGCTAAACAGAATAATCGTATTACTTCAAAATGCTTATGACGACATCCAGAATACTTTACGTTAAACATTAGCATTAATTTAAAAAAGGTACACAGCAACAACGAACAGATTTAATAATTTCCTTTACCGGTATTTCCTATTTTATTTTTACGGAATTCAATCAAATAAGTTGGAATTCCAAAAGAAAACTTTGTAACATCTTGTATATTAATATAAAAATCTCAATAAGCGTCAGTTATGATGAGGCAGTTTATAAATATTTGCTTTAGGCAAGAATTTATTATATCTAACAACGTTTAATTATGTCTCAACAATTAAATGTATATAAACAATATTATTTCAAAGTAATTAAATGACGTTGTAGAATTCGTACGTATTACAATGCATAGGCCAATGCTATATTCATAGTAATAATTCATGTAAAGCTGTTATTCGACCACGACATTTTGTGAAACACATATAAAAGGAATTAATAAATATTTCCAATATGTAAAATTAGTCGAAGACAGGGCGCGATGGCACTCATTGGGGGAGGCCTATGTCCAGCAGTGGACTGAGATAGGCTGATGTGTGATGTGATGTAAAATTAAATAGGTACCTACATACATACGTACTTCAATATAAATTATCACGATGAAAACTTGTATCGCAAGGAATGGTTTGGTGTCATGTGAGAAAACGAAATAAATTGAGAGGCAAAACTTGGGAGATTTTGTGAGCTTCACAATATATTAGGGCAACCCTGAATACATTACGAGCTGAAGGCGTGGGAGAGAGGAAAGCCAATCCGATCTAAACGAATACAACACCCGCTATGATATTACACATATCATATATAACGTTAAACAAACAAAGTTAGAAAATGAAAAACTTTCCCGCTGGTCTAGTGGTTGGAAGGGTGAATACTGGAGCAGGAGGTCACGAGTACGATGACCGGTTCGGGTACAGTATTATACGATTTTTTTTATATTCAATTGAAAAAAAGTAATGTCCAGTTGTAGATCGGAGCCTGGATTTGTGCCTGCTGTGTGGCAATAAGTTCTTCGTTTATACCATGGCAGGTGTAACATTACAAGAGAGATTACCACATACCTCTGCTTTCCTTTTCGGGGATACAGTTATGATGTACTATTTGAAATGAAAAATACATGCTTGCATTTTTCGGGTACATTATTATAAGATACTGAAAAGGAGTACGTAAAGCGTGTTGCCTGAGATACATTGCAATCGATCTCCTGATATAAGCATTACTGCACACGGATGCATGAGTACCTGATCATATTTTCACGACCTATCTGTTTCTATGGAGACGCAAAGCGTCCCAAACTGCAATCGTTAAAGCTCCGCGTAGAACTTCAAAGCGAGTTCATGATAAAACCAATCTTTCTCTAAACAGTAATGTTGGCAGATTAGATTAGATTTAGATCTTCTAGTAGAAAATTCTGGTAATGGCTCAGAGTCTGGATCTGTCCCTCGTGCTCGGCAATAGAATCACGACCCATTCCATTGTGGGACGTAAACGTAACTTGTGAAACGTGGGAGAGTACTACACTCCTCTGCTTACCGTGTCTACGCTGACGTAGTAGGTAAGATGATAATTGTAAAACAAGCAGATTAATTACAAGCCCATTTCCCGAAATCACCATCTCAATGCTAAGTTACACTAAAGATCGCGGGCGCGCGTACTGAGCACAATAATACTAAAACAAGAACCGACAAAACAAAACATTTGCTACTTAATGATGAGCAAGCTCCATAAATATTCAACGAAATCCTTATAGATATTTGGTCTCGTGATGTTATTTACTTGTTTGTTAACAGAAGTCCGCAAAGTAACTTGTAAGTTGCGAGGCAGCACAATAAAATTTGATACGTTGCGCCTCGAGGCATCCGTGAAGTTGATTGTAAGGGAGCTTGTGTACTCGTAAGTACCGAACTTGAAGCGAGGTAACGCCGTTTATATAAAATTATGTTTAACCAAGCAGCGATGACATAGTGATTTGGTATTGAACCTTGCATTTCGAGGGATCTGGGTTCGTGGTCGGTAATGTGTTTAAGTCAAAATAATTCATTTAATTTTGATGAAATTTCGCTTTAATATCACTTAAAATCTGAAAAAGTAGATACATGAGTTATAAAAACAGGAATTATAATAACAACGATGAATATTAAATACTTAGAACAATAAAAAAATCTTACAAAAATATGTTATATATTGCAAGAAATTTTAACGTCCTCAATATAATTTTCCTCAAAGGCTCCGTTCGTAAATGTAGCTGCGATTAATCAGATATAATACGTATAAAGGTGAAAACCGCAAGGAAATCCGTCTGTGGCCCGCTCGGATTAGTGTATTGCGCAATCAGAGCTAAATTATTACAAAAACTCTCATGTTAAAGTAATGAATTAATTTAATTTACTTACTATATTTCATAAGTTTGAATATAATTCATTTATTGCATTGATTGAAGTTTTGTTATTCAATTAAATGGATTTTTATCTGTGATCTTTATCTTATGTTGACTAATGAAATACATCGGTAATTATTTATAATATTATCAGATCTTACTTTTACTAATACCAAATTGACAGACCGAGGTATTTGGCACTCCGTGCTCTCTAACCCCGTAAGGGTCCTGGCGGGAAGATATGTATGTAAATTAATGTTCACAGTTTTCAAACAAGAAGTGATTTTCCCGTATTTGACAATAGATGGCGTTGGGTACAGTAATTCTTCCAAAAGGTTGTTAATAATAAATTATGATATTTGTAGACAGTTGCATTTATTATAAAAATATAACCGACCATAAGGGCTTTTTAATGACAGTTATAGAATCTAAGCGAATTGGCTCAAGTAATAATAATAAATAAAATAAAATAATAATCGATCCATTTGTCATCCCCCTGTTGGAATATGGATCTCCCCTCTCATATTGAGAAGGTTAAAGCCATAGTCTGCCATGCTGGCCAAGTGCGGGTTGGCAGACTTCACACACCTTAGAATTTTTTTTATCGATTCTAAGGTGTGCAGGTTTCCCCAGGATGTTTTCATCGTTCATCGTTAGCAAGTGTTATTTCAACATAAAACGCACTTTTTGGAAAGAGGTGCGCGCAATGGATTTGAACCCAGCACTCCCGGAATGAGAGGCTGAATTCTTAACCATTAGGCTATCACTGCTTTTTTTATTACATTCCATTACAATATTCATGTTATTTTAAAATTTATGTGTATAAATCTGGTTTGGCCTGAAGATTTTTTGGCTAATGAATAAGCTGAAGGTTGTAGGTTTGATTCTCGTTACGAAAAAATATATAATTATGACTGTTTGTTTACCATATGGTTATAAATTGATGTGTGTATGAATGAATGCATAAATATATATTTATATGTTTATTACCTGGTTACTGTGCCACAGGTTCCGCCCAATTTGAGGCCGGATGACAAGATGTAGATTCCCAAATAAAACGGTCTAAATGAACATACGTAGTCGCGTGCAAAGCTTAGTTCGCAGTATTCAGTATAAAGAGAAACTTCATTAAATTTCCATCGGAAGATGAAAGTGGAGAATCTTTTGTAGATATTATACAATTTCTCTAATGACATTACCGTACCGAGATATAATTGCAAAGCTGTTTTTATTCCTGAAATAACATTTTCATTTAAAATAATATTTTTGCCGCGAAACAGATGATGGTTTAAGATGATTTGTTTTCTACTAATGTTATCGCGAGTGTGATTCAATTAGAGTACATGTCAACCAGTTGATTTGTAGATTATCTGATCAATTTCTTTACAAAGTGAAATATTGCTTCATTTTTCACATCAACAGGATAATCTGAAGATTTCTTGGGTAATGTCCAAATATAGGGCAGAGCAATCATTTAGATGAAAAATATAATATTGTTTTGTTACTGTAAAATACGATTGAATAAGATGTTAATTAAAATATACATTGAGAGTTCAGTTGCTTATTTGACGGTTGATTGAGAAGTCCTCGGTTCGAATCTCGGGTTGGGTAATTCACTAAGATTTTTGTAACTTATATTTTCTAGTAGAAATTTCAAATGGTAGCTCGGATTCGGGATCATTGTCTGGTGTACGAGTACGGCAATAGATTCATCACCTATTCCATTGTGGGACGTAAACGCAACTGGTAGAAACGGCCACTGTTCTACACTTTTCTGCTTACCCCTTCGAGGATTACATTCGTGTTGTTACGTCTTGAGAGTTTATGCCATCCTAGCAAAAAATATACCACTGACAACATGGAAATATGAACCAATAGCTAAATATATCTTTACTTTGAATGTAACATTTCTTGCCATAGTTGTGCAGGTACAATATAGAGAAATACGAATCACATGTGAACATTTCGGAAATAGCGAAGCAAGTAAGACGTATTTTGTCGATAATGTTTATTAGCATACGTTTTACGTATTTATACGAGTATTTTGAATAACGCACCCTCATCTTTCACCCTTTCACAATGTGTTCGTCGATATTTCCACTACTCCGTAATATCCTGTCGGATTTAAATGAACCCAGTACATACCGTTGGGTTTCCTGAATCATATTTTTTTATTCTATATCACCATGGAAACCACATGTTATATATTTTTAGGGAGCAGTGTTGTTAAATAATTTTAATGTTATGGATTAGTCCAAGGACTGGTATTATTTTCACTTCTTTTTTATACGCTTTTTTATATTCATTTACGCATGCAACTAGTTACTACATGTTAATTTTGTTCATTATTACTATCAGCCTACTCCCGTACACCGCTGGACACAGGTCTCTCCAGTAGCACATCGCTGAGCTCCATCTTCAGCTCAAAAAGCACACACCTTAGAAAAGTCGGAGGTTCCTGCCACGGATTCGAACTCCACATCTGTGTAGTTTGAAAGTAGGTAACGGTATTACTATCTCTATCATCCACTCTTCAAACTGATGAGCAGAAAAAGCCTGAAACTGGAAGCCGTCGTGCCGCTCCAACGAACTTTGTACACCAACGTACAATGTGAATCTTGGACGCGTGGAGCAGAGCCCCGAAAATCGTTGATTTAGAAATTGTTAACAAACGAATATATACATGAATATTGCAATACTTCGAAATCGAACGATGACTTAGATACATTATTTACTTGTAATGTAATAAAAATATGCTTATACAATGCCGTATCTGCACCTTGAGCTCCACGAGATGAATCTTTTCGTACATATTCGGCGCAGAACATTCTAGACTGAGACTAGATTTGTAAGACATTTTCTACATAAAAATACGGCTCGAAGGATTTGTAAGACATTCTTATATGTAAAACCTCCCCGAAGGATCGATAAGACACTTTTTGCATATTAAAACTATCCGAAGTGAATGCTTAACACTAAATTTTAGCATCCTCTACGACTATAGCAAGCAAATATTAACTAACTCCAGTACCTACATCTTAAACAGAGCTCATAGACGCCACATACTAATCTATTCAATTTAACTTCTCGTCTAAGTTTACTTACTCGATCACAGGCCACTTCTCCGAAGTGCTTCGGAGATTACGAAGTCTAATATATGCCACGGCCGCAAGCAGCCTTGCCTTCGTAATGACTTTAGCATACATATAGTACTGTTCTACACTAATTAGGTCTTTGGCCTAGCCGACATTCTTTTGTTTCTTTCTATATTATATTTCTACCGATTTCTTACTGAGTGTTTAATCTCTTGTTGAACCTAAAAGACTTTGTGGTATTAAAAATATTGGGAAATTATTTGTAGTATTACGCTGCTCTACGTTACTGCTCTAAGGCATGTAGTAAATTACCATGGCAATATGGTAAAAGACTTTAATAATGTGCATAACAAAGTACTTTGTCAATATTGTAAATGATTATAATAAAATAATTGACTGCCTCGTTGGTCGAGTGGTTTCGAGCGCGACTGCAGATCGGGAGGTCCTGGGTACAAATCCAATAGTACCCGGTACTATTGGATTTTTCTAATTCAGAAAATCTGGTAGTGACTCGGAGTCCGGATCTGTGCCCGGTGTATGGCAATAGACTCGCCACCTAATGTATGGGACGTAAACGTAACTGGTGAAATGTGGGTGTGTAGTGTGTACTACACTCCTTTACGTACCCCTTCGGGGATTACAGGCGTTATGTTACGTTTTTATAATAATATTACGGGAAATCATAATGTTAATGTTGTAAGTGACTTTATTGTTCCAGTAAATTGCTATGTAATTATAGAAAAAATATTTCAAATGCCTTTTTTTAAAGTCATAATAATAATGTCGCGGCTTAAGTACCGGAATACCACTAATTAAAAGATCACAAAAAATAATTACTTACATAAGTATAAAAGTCCAAATTACCTAAGTACAGAAGTGTGGCTTTGCGGCCTAAACAATTCGAATTTATAAGGCAATAAGAAAACATCCCAGTTGAAATGTTATATAGAGCGACGGCTGAGCGACTGCGGTTTAAGCGACTCACATCTCAATGGCCGAAGTTGGTCAATTTAGTTGGGAGACTCGGCCGCGCTGGGTGCGGCCATTCGGAATGAAAGGAACTCTAACCTTGTTAAATGTTGCTCTTGATGCTGTTTTGGGTTCAACTTGAGCATTCATTCACGTTTATTCGTCTTTGCCCAACATTGTCGACTTAACAATGTAAGTGTTGAGTCGTGTTAATTTATTTGATTTCTGTTTTCAATCATTTAGTATGTATTAATTCTCGCCACCTATTCCATGGGAACTAAACATAACGGATGGAACGAGGGAATGTATCTTCGACACTCCTCTGCCTCCCCTTCGGGGATTATAGGCATAAAGTTACGTTAGTATGTACTAGTATTCACTTACGTGTTATATATTTGTATGTAATCCACGGTATGTACTTAATTGTAGTATATTGTTATTAGATTCGTATTTGTTTGAGGCACATTAGGCTTTGTGCAAGAGGTATGTCTTAAGTGTACCACACTTAAATAAACATAATGACAATAGTCAAAATATACATCTGTACACATGTATAATAATACATCTCTCGTAAAAAAAAAGTTCTCGAAAAATTCTTGTGTAAACGTTATTCACAAATCATATCAATATTATAACATTTTATTCTTGCGTCAAATGAATTAAAATGTAAAATTTTCGTAAAGTTGTTTAGAGAATTATTATACGAGTAGCAAGAACATGGATTAAAAATGTACGAGCGAAATATACTCGAAAATAAATTTAAACTTTAATGGCAACAAATCGTCTACTTATACTCACTGGATATTTTAAAGTTTCACAGCAGAAAGCGTTCAAAATAAGTTCGATCATAACTTCGCCGCGGCTCACAAGTCGAATATAAATTTGTATGCGAACAGTTCAGTTGCTTGTATTTATAACCAGTTTGCCAATTTTTGATCTGCAATAAACTTTTTTATTGTAGATATTTCGAACGCTGATATTTTTTACGATGTATTAAATTTGTTTTTAATGGAAATAATTTAATTTTGTGTATTAATTTTTCTCAATTATAAAATGCGTCGTGCATGAATGCAATTGCAAGAAAATAATGAGAATAAATATCAATAAATAATCGTATCAGTAAATAAAATATCAATAAAAAATTAATGATTTTTATTTTTATGAAAATGCTAAGAGGTATATATCAGTTATGAAAAAAGTTTATCTTATTAACAAACTCTATTCTGGAATAACTAAATTACAAAATCGTTATCCTTATTAATAAATTATTTTTTTTACAATTTTTCCGTACTGTTCTATCAAGGCGTATAATAAATAAACATACTTGAATCGTTTCTACTAAACTACAATATATATTTATACAAATTGACAACAATTTATTAAAAAACAAATGGTTTTAAAGTACATTAAACAAATTATGAGGACTATCGAAATCGATGCTACTTCATTTTGAGGAAACTCTAGCAATTCGTGTGACAAATAAACACTAATGAAGCCTCAAAACATCTCTTTATATTCTAAGTGACAAAGAGAAGCTTAATCAGTGCAAGAAATTGGGATTTTAATAAAGCAAGTCGTCCCGCTATTTCGAGTTCTTTTGAGTATAATAAATCCAAAGGAAACAATGGCAGGGAAAACAGAAAAATCTAATACATTTTTTCTCTTATCATGTTTTCACTCTCGCGTCATTCATCTGTCAAAGTTGGAGAAGTGTAACAAGTAAAAGTGCTCTTTTACTTAACTTTCAAGAATTAAATTAGACGATCGAGATTTTAATAAAAACAAGCCCCAACAATTCATATCGTCGGGTATAACTAAGTCAATAAAATTGAATGTAGCGTTTTTCCCCTCGCATAAAAAAGTTAATGGCACTTGTATTTTTATTCCGTTATTTGTATAGTATAAATGTCACTTTAATGTTTTCAAATGTATTTTTTTATTTTCATTTCAATTTATAAATGTTATTTACTATAACTTGGAGGGTCTAATTTTAATTGCTTGTGTTTGTTATTATGTTGTTGTTGTGTTGTTATTGTATTGTTATAGTGTTGTTATTGTGTTGTTATCGTGTCATTATTGTATTATTTTAATGTTCTAACTGAAATGTTGTTGATATTATAAGTATATGTATAAATTGGATACACAAAAATTAAGTTTCTTTTACACAAAAATTATATTAAGAAGTGACAAATATAGACTTTTAAAAATTTAAAATATTTATACTAGAAAAACAAAAAACCAAATAAAACGTAACATTACGCCTATATTCCCGAAGAGGTAAGAAAAGGAGTGTAGTACGTGGAAAAATACGACACTACTCTGTTTGCTGTTCCTTCAGTTACA
>DWME01010451.1:0-10209 GCA_018244795.1 Parelbella ahira ahira
GTATTATGCAAACGTAACATCACGCCTGTAATCTCCGAAGGGGTAGGCAGAGGAGTGTAGTACATTCCCACGTTTCATCAATTGCGTTTCAGCCCTATGGAATAAGTGGTGAGCCTATTGCCATACACCGGGCACAGACCCACACTCCGAGTCACTACTAGAAATTTTAAATAAGAGAATCCAATAGTACACGACCCGGGATTTGAACTCAGGACCTCCCGATCGGTAGTCACGTTTGCAACCACTTGACCAACAAGGCAGTCAAAGCTATAGAGTTGTTTTAACCAAAATATGAACAACAGCATATCTCTTAAACTTTTAAATGCATTCAACTCTTTCTTAAATATTCAACTTGTATATTACAAAGGCTGTAATTTACACTGGTAAATCTGATGCATCTTATATATGTATTTCCAGCCTATAAGTTTCTTAAGTTATCTTTAAAGACACCCCCGGGAAGAGAGATGGAGCTTCCCTTATTAGGGTGAATCTTTGGGGAGCGTGCAAGGAAGTAGGTACTACATTTCGTATCTTCTTGACAAGAACTTCATAACTATTCAAGAACAATTTACTACTGGGCTTTATCGACAGCAACTTCGAGTATCTACGACCAATTGTTACAATGATATAACACGAGGTTTGTCTAAGGTTTTTTCGCAGGTGTTTCATTTATTTTCTTTTTAAACACGTGATAATCTCTGTACATATTTTTCATAATTACCGATGATAATATCATTACTATCATCTTTAATCTTTCAGCAACACTAAAAGCAATTGCTATGTTGTGATTTCGTATTCTCTACATAAACGATAATTGATAGGCACTTGTAAAATTAAATGTAACCTCCCGTCTGTAATCCCCCAAGAGGTAGGTAGAAGAGTGTAGTACACTCCCACGTTTTACCAGATACGTTTTACGTGTAATAGAATAGATGATGAGTCTATTGCCATACGAATGAACTTGTAATAATGTCTAGTATAAAAAAATACCTTGCTAATAATTTGCAAAGCTCTCTGTATAATACGCTACAAGGAACGCTCCCAACAAAGACGTTCCACGCTTAAATAGTTCGTCAATTGTGTTGAAACTTGCGGCGCGCCGTAATGAGATAAACACGGCGGCTCCTCGCGTTCGAGTCGAACAAATGCAGGAACTTAGTTTAATGGCTTTAATTACCGATATCTCCAAACAAACCGACGGGCCATTGAATGGACATACGATGTGCGTAGCTATATATTTTATAACCTAAAATGTAAACGGAATAATTGATTTAAAATGTGTCAATTTGCACTTCAGTATTATCGATGTTTAAATTTTTAAAAATATTTAGGTTACCGCAGAGTATACATAAGCACCCATAGTAAATTTGTTTAGTAGTTGGCAAATTCTATTTCAAAATGTCCTTTATGTAGTAATAATACCACAATCAGTTTATGAACGAAATTCAAATGCTGTCCTTTTATGAAACAAAAGACGGATATTCCAAATTCGAATAGTGCGCCCAACACGTTTAAACTTGGAACACCAGTGTATTCATGCGGCGTTACATAATGAGATGTACTGCTCTTTATGTACGAATTGAACAAAGGTACGAACTTGAGCTAATTGTCTTAATCACGACTGGCTCTAAACAAGCAGTCAAATCGCTCAGCGTAATTTAGGTCAACTTCCAGACGCGCTGTAAAATGGAGCATGTTTATGTTAGTCCGGTGTAGTTCCGCTGGAATGTCTACAACTCATGTTTTTATGATTGATAATGAAATAAATGAGTCACGTTATATTTTATTTACTGTTTTCGCTGATTTTTCGTTTCTATGTAGTATTGTTTATAGCTGAAGTTTAACAAACAAACAACAATATTAATGTGGAATTTTATATAAATTTTAGTTTTTTATTTATTTAGCAATAGGCTAGCGTTTTACTGCAATTAGCCCTGAAAGCGAGATGCATTGTCTAACGTACAATAATAGGTATATTATACAAAAAATTAAATAGAGAATAATAAATGATACACGATTTATACGTAATTTATAAAATGTCTCCTTTAAAATTTTAAAAATGTGCTACTACATATTATATTACAAAACGATTAAGACCACATTATACCTATTATAAAGTGATCAGGACTCTTTAAAATTCATGTTACATACAGTCCATTGACTGATCCAATGATAGTATAATCTGTAATTACGTCATCTTATACATACATATATATAATATTCCACATTGATGTGCACATATTGCTTTGATAACGTCATGGTTGAATGGAACATCAACTTATATTTATTTGCTTGATCAGAACAGTCAAATAAAACTTACAAATTTTGTGCTGTTAAAAATAGAAAGAGTAAAGCCCTGGAGACTAGACTCATGGCATTTTTACAAAGCGTTGTTACGGTTTAGAAGATTTTTAAGATAATACCTATACTTTTACATTGGAGATAATGTGAAGGCTTCACTGCTACACGTACTATTATATACTGCAAGATGTGGTAGGCAGTCATGCTAAGGCAAAAGGCCTTCTAACTTAACGTTCAGATATAGCGACTCTTGTGTTACTGAAATTTAGTCAAATTTGAGCGTTGAGAAATTTGTGCATTACTTTTTACTCTCCGACTCATACTTAAATAACATCAAAGAACTATTCGTTTTGTTAAATAAACGAAAACAATTAAATCCATAGTCACCAGGACCTTTTCTCTTCCAATAAAACAAAAAAGTTCCAACTCGGTTGCAGATTACAAGCGATATGTGAAGTCAAGCAGTGCTGAGTGCGGTTGGCATGTTGATGGGTGACTGCAGTTAACAAATATTCACCACTATTTCCTTGCTTATAAAGGCTTGTTTAAACAAACGATTTCGGTTACCGTTTCTAGGTAACAATCATTAAACCTAGTCGGAAGCCTTAGAGGCGATTAGAAAGCATCAGAAGAGGAATATACAACCTGGACTGGAGCATCGTGGTGAAGTCTTTCTCGGGCTTTCCGCAAATACATCTAGTCAAGTAAATTCTACAGGCGATCTCTCTGTGATGCAAATTTCATGTGACCAAGGGTCAGTCTGATATCCTATCTACAAAGTATACAATTTGAAGTATATATAGATTTAGAATTATTTTCATGAATTAAATTAACCTTTAAATCAAACCTTGATGCATAACTATCAAAATGTTAAATTGATACATAAAATAATCAACTCTACATAAATAATCAATTAAATTGTTAATATTCTTAATTTTGCACGATTGATGGCCGGATATTTACAGTGTCTTGCAATTATAACCGTTACTAAAATAGTACATTAATTATTGATGTTGTTTGATAAAATTTTGATACCGCGTTATAAAGATAACACAAAAACACTAATAGCAAATCTTATCTGAATTTTAAAATGTGTCAAACTCTTTATGTAGGTACACAACAACAGTTTAATAAAACAGGTAAGATTACACTAAAAATGTACCTACATATTAGTACTAATTCATACATATTAATTAACACTATGTAAGTATGTTTTATGACAATTATACACACCACATCTTACTCAGGAACTCAGTAAAATTATACACATTTTTGGTGTCCTACCGAAGTGACAGTACCTTTTTGTCCCAAGAGTCCGTGTAAAAGCTAAAAAATTTTAGTCTGCATACGACTTAAGACGACAACCATAAATACCTTTGTATGTTTAACATAATATTTAATACAAGTATACTTGACTATAAATTAAAAAAAACATTAAATAATTATTAGCTACATGTAGGTATAAAAATTATATATACCTAGGTAATATACATCAACATCATAACGAATTTATACAATCAAAAAACAATATAGGTAAATATTTGAGCGATTAAAATAAAACTCGTAAGAGTGCTACAAATACACATTAAACTTACCTAAGTCAATCAAACTGTCAACAATAACACCGTCTCACAACTGTACACTCCACTACTAATATCACATAACCAATGCAACTGATAAATAAACTTTCACAAATCGATTTAGTTTAGTTTTCACGGATGGTTTAATTCATAAATGAATAAACGGTTTCGCGGTTCGGTTGCAGCAGAGCGCGACGTGCGGTGCTCGAAGCGACCGAAGGTATACTGCGGTAAGGTGCGGGACGCAGGTTCCGCCCGCGGCCGCCCGCCCTGCTCCACACCATACCTCATCGTTCCAATGATTCTGTAAGGCACCTGAAATCTCAATTCGTGCTTTAATAATGCAATTGATCGGGCAATGTCTGTTTGATTAGATTTGTACGAGTTTGATGTAATATCACTATTGAGGCATACTTCTTTAATTTATGAATTTAAACTTAAATTTTACTTTTTGTATTTTATACAGAGGCAAAAATAAAAAACCTAGATTAAACAGTAAATAAATTCTGGAATAATTTCCATTATAAATTAAATAAATTTATAGAAATAATATTATGAAATAACAACATTAGTGTACCAACATAAAAATCGGACTTACATACTTGTATAATTATAATTTATTGTTTACGATTAATGTAAGCCATAAATTATAATGAACCCTAAAAAACTTCGGTAAATTTCTGAGAACAATAGAATCTTATCATTTTAATATGCATAAGTGTATTATCAAATTATCAATGTTACTAGAATTCCTTTTGATAGCTCTCCTTTGAGGCAGCTCAAAGACAGTCAACATAGCAGTATACTACAAAGGAGGTGATCTAGATACGAGTAATATGCAAAGAAAATGAAAACGCATCTTATTCCTAGTAGTCTATTTATTTAAGCCTTCAAACATATTTGAAGAATACGGTGCAATTTACTTTCACGAAACACACATACATATGTATGTTAAGAGAAACGCGGTATTAAGGTCAATAAATAATTATATAATTCAAGTTACTAAATATGTATAATTAATTATGCCTATATTCAAAATTTTAAACTAAAACTATAATATACCTACTTTAATGAATATTGTCAACAGCTCATCAATCTCAAATAGTCACGTTCTCTTAAGTGCAATAAGGCAAGCTTACGAAATCAATTACTTCAGGATGTGCCGGACTATATTTATTAAATCTGTTATAAAAACTTTCAAACCCTTACTTTAAAATCGAGAGTGTAAACCAATTATATGCAATGATTTTAATTTGTCGTTAATGGTATTGAAATAAATGCTGTCCATTGCATTAACGAGATTTAGGTCAAACGACACAGTCGCTCTGAATTTTATGTATTCCAATTTACTAATTATGTGAGTAACATCTCCGCTTTTCATCTCTTGTAATATGTTTGTATGTAGGTACGTCATGTTGATTTTGTACCAGATTAGTTTATTTTAGTAATTCTCGTAGGCGTGTCCTAACGTGTATCAACGATTGGGAATGTTTATTTCTATAATTTTTGTGTTTGTCTATGCTTTGTACTATACTCGAAAGCGAAATAGAATTCATAATTAAGAAAGAGATAAGGTTAGCGATTTTTTTTAATACTATAAGCTTTAAAGTATAAGCTATAAAGTAGAAAACCTTATGAAGACCCAACGTAAATGCTCATTCGAATTAAAAAACGTCCCTAGATCGGAAAACGAATCGAAAGCAACGTTACTGAGCATGGTAAGCAATTTATCGACATCACTTAAAATCGATATAAGTCACAAGGACATAAAAGACATTTACAGGACTACTATTAAGGGCGATAAAAAACCTATTGTAGTGGAAATATCGACATATATCCAAAAAATGAATATTATGTCCGCCGCTAAAAAATATAATATTCAAAATAAGAATAATAAATTGAGCACTCAGAATCTAGGACTAAAGGGGACCTGCACACCTATCTTCATATCAGATCATCTCACTCCAAATGGAAACAGATTATACTACTTAGCAAGAGAAATGTCTAGAACAATGAAATACAAATACTGCTGGACTTCGATGGGTGAAGTGCTAGTCCGGAAGGATGACACTTCATCGATCATAAAAATTGTAAACGAAACTCAATTAAAGGGCATGTACGAGCCTACTAAGTGACTATTAGTGTGTGGCGTATTCTGGCTATTGTTACCTTATTTACAAAGTGCTCAATCAGTTACCTTAGTTTCCGTTTACATCATTGTTAATGTAATCTTGCACTTGTGCTATGTATGTACTCCACTTATTATTAATACTTTTAGAGCCATACCTTACTCATCACACTTTAAACTTTATTCTTCTCACAAAGCACATTTACACATCACACTTACACATCCCCACGATAATATAATATATCTCCTATATTTACAAATTAAATATACCCGATCTCTCTGTCAACCGTTTGCACTAGATCATGGTTTATATAACTCTAATTGGTATAACCGTAATAAAACACAAAATTTACATACTACACGTTCTTTCAATCACAACTTCAATTTCTTTAATAAAAACTATTTTATTGTAAGTCTTTATTGGGCAAATATAATACACCACAATACTTCACAATTATTATGGATAATTTGTCTCATACACAGAACGATATAGACAATACTAGTGTTGCTCAGGCTGTCCTCTGTAAGCCTGAGGAGTGTTACTCATTCATCTCAACTAACAAACATTTAATAATTCTTACCCAAAACATAAGGAGTATTTATAAAAATTTTGATTCTTTTCAAGTCACGTTACATTCAACTAACATCGTTTGCGATGTACTAGTTTTGACAGAGTGTCATCTCTCAAAATTAAAACCAATTCCAAATCTAAACAATAACTACAACACCTATTTTACTCATAATACCTTAAATCAATGCGACGGTGTAGTTATTTACGTAAAGAAGGATCTAACCCACAAAATAGTTGAACCCTATATCAAGAATGCATCATGTCTTATTGTTACTCTTTCTGACACTGTAATTATTGGTATATATCGTTCACCATCAATTAGAAATACCGATGACTTTACGTCTTCTCTTCAATCTCTTCTCTTAAACTATAACAGTTATCGGAATATCATTATAACGGGTGACATAAACATAGATATAAAAGTCAACACTAAAGATTCTAATTGCTCAAATTATCTGACATCTCTCGCTTATCATGGAATTCTCCCAGCCCACAGGCTACCTACTCGAGACAAAATGTGCTATGATCACATCATGTTGAAAACGTCCCTTCCAGCAAAATCCATAGTTCTTACCAATGCACCAACTGACCACCGCACTGTTATTCTTAACTTGATGCTAGAGCCTGTGCGACGTAATACCCTAAAAACTAAAATTTCATATAATTTTGGTGCCACATTAAGCGATATTAAGATCGACCTAGATAATATATTAACTTTAACCGACCCTGCTGAAGCCGCTGATGCCTTGATAAACAAAATCACTACAGCAATAAATAACAATAAAACTATACAAAGTGTCCCATCGAGAAAACGCTGTATCCAACCCTGGATAACTCCAGGTGTTCTACGTTGTCTTCGCAATCGCGACAAACTTCATCTAAAACTAAAAAAGAACCCTTACAATGAAATCTTAACATTAACTTATACACGTTACAGGAATTATTGTAATAAACTTGTCCGGAAACTTAAAACAATATATGAAAGAAAGAACTTAGATAGTGCTACTAATAACCCCAAATTATTATGGAAATCGATTAAGTCTATTTGTAACCTAAATAAAAATAAGAATGATAATGCCCATAATCTACTCTCACTTAAATCTTCACCTCTAGAATCCGCTAATTGTGCAAACAACTACTTTTCAAACGTTGGTAAACGTCTGGCTGAGAAACTATCATTGTCCCCTATAACCAATTATCCTTATACTAGTTTAAAGATGAATCCGTCCCCTCCTAATTCTTTTGTTCTTTTTGAAACTTATCCTGCGGAAATAAACTCAATTATTAACAACCTATCCAACAACTCCGCCCCAGGTTGGGATAATATTTCTACTGCTTTTATAAAAATGGCCAAATCAGTTCTTATCCCTGTTCTTTGCCATGTCTATAACCTCTGTCTTACTACAGGTCGCTTTCCTTCTGCTTTCAAAAAAGCTATTGTTATACCAATTTATAAAAGTGGAGACAAAGACAAAATCGAAAACTATAGGCCTATATCTGTTCTTCCGGTTATAGCAAAAATTTTAGAAAAACTTATAAATATACGTTTAAAAAAATTCCTCACCAAGAACAGCTTACTATCCAATAATCAGTTTGGTTTTAGAAATGGCATCTCCACCGAAGATGCTGTTCTGGCTCTTACTGACACTATTTGTAGGCACTTGGATATAGGAGACAAATGTGTTGGCGTCTTCTTAGATCTGGCAAAGGCATTCGACTCAGTTCCAGTTCCTATGTTATTAAACAAGTTATATCACATTGGTATAAGAGGGGTCCCCCACAAACTGCTGACCGACTATCTGTCTAATCGACAACAACATTTAAAACTCGGGGAAGTTCTCAGCCACTCGTCTACCATCGCGTACGGCGTCCCTCAAGGCAGCGTTCTCGGCCCTACCCTGTTCTTGATTTACGTAAACGACCTCTGCAATACCACACTCCTTAATTGTAATATATTTACTTACGCGGACGACACCGCTCTAATTTTTAATGCTACGTCCTGGGAGCATCTTAAGATTATTGCTGAATCTGGAATACAGCAGATATCAATTTGGTTAAGATCAAATTTATTAACCTTAAACGTAACCAAAACTAAATTTATACCGTTTACAATACGTGAATCTACGCTTCCCGACCCGGAATTTGCTTTAAAAATCCATACCTGTACTCAACCTCGTATGAACAATTGTCTATGCGACCATATCGCTCGGACGTCTACTTTAAAATATCTAGGTGTTACTATCGACCACCACCTCAAGTGGAACAATCATATTGAGTGTACCGTGGACAGAATTAGAAAGCTCATGTGGGCTTTTAGAAAGCTTAGATACATTGCAGATAACAAAATCCTTACTTCCTCATATAAAGTGCTAGCGCAATCTGTAATAGGTTATTGCATTTCAGTCTGGGGAGGAGCGGCCAAGTCCTATTTAATAACCCTAGAAAGGGCTCAGAGAGCGCTATTAAAGGTTATATTTTTTAAGCCTATTCGATTTTCAACCTACGAACTTCACAGTTCTTATAAATTATTAACTACCCGCCAAATCTATATATTAAACAGTATAATAAAAACTCACAGAACCTTACCGTATTCTTCTCCCCTGACAATAAGACGTAGAAACCTACCTGTTTGTAACGGCCCTCTTTATAAAACTAAATTCAAGAAGAAGCAATTTGCAGTTCAATCATCACACCTTTATAATAACTTTAATCGTAAACTAAATATATACCCCCTCACTTGCATCGAAGTAAAAAACAAAGTAATTAAATCTCTTCTTACCTGTAATTATGAAGAAACAGAACAACTTATCTTCTAGTTATAACACTGATGATCAAAACATTTATACACAAACAGGCACTCACATAAACACACACACACACACACACACACACACACACACACATAAACACACACACTCACCCGCACATGCACACGCGCACTCACACGCACCCTGGCACGCACACTCACACGCACACTCTCACGCGCAGACACACACACACACACGCGCACGCACGCACACTCACACACACATACACACACACCCATACACACACCCGCACACACGCACGCACACACCACACTCCACACACACACAAACCATTCAACCAATTCAAACGCACCTTTTCACCATACCGTATTATTACACTTAACATATTTCATTGTTATAATTTGGTAATAGTCCTCCTGTAATTTGTTGTAATCCTTATTTACATTTCAAATTAGTTAAACTGTCTGTGTGAAGGAGTGGGGTACCCAGTAATACAGATTCTCCGAATCTAGTACAGGGGCCCTTGCCACTTGTTGTTACTATTTTTTGAAATGTAATAAAGTATTTTTTGATTTTTTTTTTTTTTATATTATAGGACTTATGATAACCTAAATAACATTAAAAAAGAAACCTTATTACTGTTTAGTCACCTAATAATAATTTACCTACTAGCGACACTTAAACAACTATTTGAAAAAAAAAAAAAATTTATTGAAAAAGTAATTCTTCCACCTTTTCGGTTATACATACCTAATAATATATTGCCTACTAATAGCACCTAAATACGTAACATCACGCCTGTAATCCCCGAAAGGGTAGGCAGAGGGGTGTACTACACCCCCACGTTTCACCAGTTACGTT
>DWME01010452.1:0-10209 GCA_018244795.1 Parelbella ahira ahira
ATTAGAATTCGGACCGACCTTTATTAGAATGGCAATAGGCTCACCTCCTATTCCATGGGACTTAAACGTAACTGGTGAAACGTGGGAGTGTACTACTAACACTCCTCGGCCTATTACGGTCGTGATGTTACGTTCTATTTCTTATTTTGTCATACTAACAGCGAACTAAATAGTTGAATATATTATTACGTTATTATTTCGCGTTCCCAATGTGTCGCTTATTGTTTCTGACTGCTATATTGTCATCTATTTTAAAGATCATGGCAATATATCAAATGGGTCAACTTCCTGTCTTAATATAATGCCAGTAAAAACATTTTGAAAGGCTGTTATAACAACTATATAATGCTGGTATAGCTATATAACACTGGTTTAACTATAATCAAATGAGTATATTCAGAGGTAATGATAAAAAAGTTAAAAAAAAAAAATGAAAAATGGTACCAATAAAAAAGTGGGTTTAGGGCAAGTTAAAACTCGAAACGCGGACAGAATTTCTTGAATTATTATTCTTAGTATGCGTCAACTTGTGCAAGCCAACCGATCATAAATTTTTCCGCGTACCCTTAAATATTATAAAAACATGAGAAAAACCACAATAACGGCCCGCAATAAAGCTACATGAGCTCATAAAATTCAAAAGCAATTAGGTAACTTTAATTCAAAAACGTAACCTCAACTAATTGTAGTGAGGCAACAGCGCCATTACCCCAAAGCGGGGAAAGTTGACCGCTAGTGGAATAAACAAGAATATTTTAAATTTATCAGTCATTAGTGGCGGCTGCAGTCCGGGCACGTCGCTCGTTAAAAACTTCAGTCGGACTGCTGTAAGGGCGCGTCACAAAAGCCGGGATTTGTGTTGCGACCTGCGACAAAGCCGTATGACTGAGCTGAAACAAATATCAAAGAGACACTTGTGTTTTTTTTTGTCCTACGTCACATAATACCTTTGAACGCGTTCTGTGTTTAATCGAGACATGTAACATCACGTTTGCTATCCCTTAAAGCATGTAACTGATATTTTTGGCGGACCTAAATACTTTTAAAATCATTTAGGTAGGTATTGGCAGACTTTAAATATCTAAAGAAGATCTTGCTCATGCAATTTCGATAAGTGAATGTTATATTCAGTGAAACGTGGGAATGTTCTACACTCCTCTGATTATCTATTCGGGGATTAGAGGCGTGATGTTACGTACGTACATTTTTGGTATTCCCTTGCTTTTCATAGATTTGCAACAATTGTACAAAAGTTGAAGAAAGAGAAAGAAATTAATAATCATAAAGCTCTATTTATCAGACAAATTACCTACGATCATATCACGGAACGCATTGAATGCAAAGCCTAATCCATTACTTGTAGTATTTAAAACGCTGTACAAAATATATTTACATGCGGTAGCCCTAACCCTACCGTTATGAGATTTGGCTCTGTCCTCCGCCGAACCAATTTCAACTGCTTTAATTTCAGCAGCTCAGCGCTTTCAAAAATTTCGGCTTGAACGCCACTGTAACAAGTCCCGGCTTAATTCGCGAGTTAGCCCCATTTCTTTGAATAATATCTCTGCAACTATTTATAGGGGTATATTGCTTGTTATCCTGTATACTCGTATGTGTGTATTTATGTTAGTTTTGTGACAATAAACGTCCACGCTATGTTCAACGTTAGCTAAACTTGAACGCGTTGTAGTTTAAAGATGGGCCACCTAACATGATTTTATAAGATGTAATATTATTTCAAAATGCTTCGTGTCATATTACCCACATAATGGATTTTTCCTCTGGAGGTTCATTTATACAACGGTCTGTTTTACAATACCACAGTCTGACTAGTTACTGGTAATAGAAGGGTGAGTAGGCTGTGGAGAAAGTTCCAAATTAACTGTAGCATACAGAATGGATGAAGAGGTGATTATATACGAGTAAGTAATAAAATAAAATGCAAACTTTTGCATCGCAGAAGGAATATACTCGTATTTGATTGTGTGTTCACAAATATAAAGCCGTAATGTATTTGGCGTACTGATTTAGTATATTGCCCAAATCTTCTGATAATAAGGTCCGATAATTATTTATTTTTAAGCGGACCAGACAACCAATGCCGTTTTTAAAATAAAGGTACACATTTCTATGAATATTGTAGACTAGGGTTTTCGCACGAAATACGTAAACATAATACCACTGTCTCATCAAATGGAGAGTGACGGTGTGACCCAGATATCCACGTGGAACAATAAAAATGAATAGAAGTTGTTTTCTACTCGCGAAGAACAATGGAGCCATTACGCGTATTGTTCTATTTTTATTTAGTTTTTTTTTATAATTTAATCGTACGTGGAGAACGAAACCGCTTATCAACGGCGCGGTGAATATCGCTATCCGTGAAACTTGACACAAAAAGGAACAATTTAGAAAACGTACAGTATCAATACGAAGGTCATTTTTCTAATGCGTCACCTTGTTAGATATCAAATGCTTTCAAGTTCATATGTTAAAAGGATTATCTCAAGGATCTTCTTGGGAAAGAAAGTGCTATCTTCTTTAAGTCTCCACGAATCCCATGCCATAAAAGAGGTTATACGGGAGTTTTGAAGTCTCAAGGGTTTTTTGTTAATATTCAATTCATATTGGCTTGTTTCTTTACTAATCAGTGCTGACCAGTGTTGGATTCATTGAAACGTATATAAGTATTTCAATCTATCCTTCTTAGCTCAGACAACTATTTCACAAGGTTTTCATGACTTCAATGGTTATATAAATAATTTCTTCAAGAAAATTCGTTGCATGCATCAGTTTTTACTATCCAGTAATAACTTTCATATCAGTACACAAGCAACTCGTAAGTCCGGTAATTTAATCGTCGTAATAAATGAGGCCATGCTTGATGCCCATTGAAATTGTGTCGTTTTCGATTCTGCACTATAATCCTTAAAACACTCGCACTTCCGATTGTCAATTAAAAGCATTAATTATCATTCTCATAAACGTATGTTTTAAAATTTTCCAGGTAAACATATTATATGAAAATTTTATGGACAAGAATTAGAAAAAGATTAGTGAGTAATGTACCCCGATCAATGTAATATTGTATCCCAGTGAATAAACTGTCATTTAACTACCCCTTCACTACCCTATTAATGTACATTATATTGTTTACAGGGGTACACAACTTATATGACACAACATGTCTATACATACTCCTTGTTCTTGAAGCTACAAATGTTTTTCATATTCTGCCGAGATTCCTTTTTTCCTTTTAGTCTTATTGCGACCCTCATTACACCTGATCGCGACCCTCCTAAAGGTACGCCGACCGCCGCTTGAGAGACGATATTACAAGGTGAATATTAATTATTCTGTTCATTTACAGTAATTTTAAATTATACTCGGTGACATCGCGTAAACAACTTGTAGACTTGATCTCAAAATCCGCAAACGATTATTTTTATTTCGCTAAAACTACTCTCTTTTTGTTCAATGGTTGGAAATAAAGATCTCACTTCTTACTCGTATCACTGGTAGGTGGTTCAGTCGCGGGTTTAACGATTGTCATAGTGTATGCATAAACTGAGTTTCCTTCCGAGGAGTTTCCGGTGTTCAGTAACATGAGGTTTCTCAAACGAGCGTTGAAAGATTTGACTGCCTCGTTGGTCGAGTGGTTGCAAACGCGATTGCCGATCGGAAGGTCCTGGGTTCAAATCTCGGGTCGGATACTATTGGATTTTTCTAATTTATGTAGAATTACTAGTAGAGACTCGAAGTCTGGAATTGCGCCCGGTTTATGGCAATAGGCTCACCACCTATTACATGGGACTTCAACGTAACTGGTGTATCGAGTGTACCACACTCCTCTGCCTATCCCCTTGGGGGATTATAGGCATGATATTGCATTTTATGTAGCGTTGAAAATTTCCTTCGAGAAAGACAACTCAGTCGCATTTCCTCTGAGACGACAGAAGCTATTTGCCATCAAGCAGATGGTTTAATAATTCGGAGCGCCGATAAGGCAAAGACGAATCAACCGAAATAAATAATTTCCCCTTCAAATCAAAAAGGATATAGAAATCGTTAATAGAAGATAAAACCTAGTAAATGGATCAACGTAATATGAACCTTATGTGTATATTTTTATGTACTAGATTACATTTTGCGCTGTATAACAGCGCACGACGATATGCTTTATTAAAAGGAATTGAACAATATAGAGGAGAGTACGAGTATATTGGTATAATGCCTGTAATCTCTTTACAGGGATCGCTTTAACACAAATCCTCTGATGTTGTATGAAGGTACATCTGTAGGAATCAGTTTCAATGATATTAAAGTCTTACTTTTGAAGGGTACGTACCAGTGAAATCTAGGCATAAATCGTTCAGCGAATACTCCATAAAAACAAATTAGTTAACGAGCGACTTCCGACCGACGGTAATGGATTGTTCGAAAACAAAACCGGGCATCGTTCCGGTTGGATGGTTGCGTCGAGCCCGCAATCCCGCTGTTTGTCCGGATTCAATATGGATGTGTTGACGGCTGATATATATTTCGTGTTTTATAATAAATTTTACCGAATAACGCATCAATTATCAGAGCGTGAACGATCTGTTAATCCCTTGCGCTCTCACTGCCACCGCATTTTACTAAGACAATTATTAATTTGGTTAATCGAGCTTAGATCGTTATAATGAAACGGAATTGGCACTGGCACGACTTTGGCATGAGAAGGAACAGCGGTCCCAAGAACAGTTTCTAGCAGGGACTTGAGATAACCTGTTTGCTCGATGAGACTTTATGAAGAATGATTTTAGAAGATGCACATCAGGTTGCTAGGATAGAGGTATTAGGCATTAGGCGCCCTCTGAAGATAAGCATATACTCGTATTGTGGGGAACCTGGCGTAATGACATAATAATCATAAAATTTGGAAGTGAAACATTTATTCGAAATCCACTAGTAAAATAAATTACTTAACGAGCGACATCGGAAACCATTGATAATGGATTGTTGCAAAACAACTGAAATTGTGCTTTCGCTATATTTACGGAGCGACGCTAGTCTGCTTATTAGCCAGTATTGACGAAATGTTTAATGAAAAAGTTATATACAAAATATTTCGCCTGGTAAATTGAGAAAGAGTGTTTGTTCTTTTTGAACGTAAAGTTTATCTAAAACTTTCTATCGTGAAATTTGTTTCTTATAATTTTTTAGGTTTCCGACTAGAAGCAGGCGATGTCCCAAGATTTCACAATTTTCTTTTCTGGACCCCATAATTATTATGTTATATATGTTTACGTCCACAATTCCAGTCCTTAGGAAAGGTTGAGCCCACATAAAAGTTATCATAATCAGTTTACGTCAGCGATATGCAGTCAGATAAAAGAAAACCCTTTTAGCTCGGCCGTACAAAATAAAATGATAATTAAGACTTATCTGAAAAGATTCCAATGTTCCGAGTAAACGAGTACAAGAGGGCCCTTTCACTGGCCGAATTGATTTATTGTCGTTTTCACGAGGAAAATACCGGAAAAGAGGGAGAGATAGAATTTATTAGCCATTAATTTACTGATAAAAAAGGGAAGTGTAGTGAGGAGTGCGTTGTAAGAATACTATACAATAGAAAGTTATAGAGGTTTTAAGTTCGTGTTCTCATGTCACATTATTTGATGTTGCTTTTTGGGTGACAATTTGAAAAAACCTCTAAAGGTTGCTCGAATTTTCTTGGAACATACTCGTAATTAATACGAATTTTCTTGATTCCTTTGCCTAATGCCTTTATTAAACAGAAGCGGTTTACCTGTTTATATCAATTATACATTAACTTAGTGAAAGCTGCATAAAGATGGCATATGAAAATGACGTAAGTCGTATTTTAAGGCTGAAAACAAGAGAAGGAAAACATAGAATTTTCTATGAGTTTTCCTTTTTCATTCTAAAAGGTTACTCGTGTGCACCAATGATGTCATAAAAATGTTCAGTGATGATAATGATGATGATTCATATTTAGATTATGTTAAAATATTTATGATTGAACAAACTAACAATGTATTTACAAGCATATCTTAACGATAAGATAATTGGATTTAATATTCATCTTTCTAACAGTAAAGGTTTTCATTTTCTTCATCACAAATAGTTGTAAGAGGATTTACCTGACAACACGGCTTCGTATTTACACTGCCAACTATCCGAGACTAGATTTACTGCTGGCATCATGCGCTGTGCAAACAAACTTGAGTTTGATTCAGATTTGGTGCATACAATGTTGGTGGGGAATATTTTACATGCCGAGCATCTGCAAGCTCAGCTAGAACAGAATATCAGTCAGATTTCTCTAGTCGTACTTGGTTTCGTTACAAACAGCACGTGTTCATACACGAACAGTAAACTTAAACATCTACATACAGCGCCGGTGCACTCACTGTACTAACATTCTCTAACCTGATTTAAATTTCGAACATAGAATTAAATCAAGAACGTAGAATTGAATGAATTTAAATTAAATGAACGTAGAAAATGTAGTATTCGTTATTTTGTCGAAATATTAGAATCTTAAATCAATATTATTTATTTTGTGCTATATGTATAAGCATATGGTGTTTATAATGAAGAGTTACCTACGTCATGCGTTGATTAATTAGAAAAAGTACAGTAGGAGACGAAGTTAGGCGATTGTACTTTACTCGTATGTAAAATGTCAATAATGAGAACATTATTTATAGGGGGCGCTATATGTTATACATGTACCATACAATACAAAAGTATACAATGGAAACTAAAATTCTTATGTAGTTTAGACATTAATAATACACATTACTTTAATCAACAATTTATCTGACGAATATGTATATTGATGATATATAACTATGAATTTTTGTACAACACAGCTTGAAAATGACATTTGAGTGTAAGTGTAAATCAAGAGCTCCTAAACATCAAGATGCTTTAAGTTTGGAATGTATTTTGGATTTGCGATGACTCTACATAGATTAACGGTCTCGACTCTACAGTCGCCGCACGAATCTTCCAGTTTACAGAGTGAATTATTGCTGGCGCTTTGAGCTATACAAACAAGCAGATGCTTGATTTGGGACATAAAATATTATATAATCCAATCTCCATTTGAATACAGCAAGGTTTGCAGGCGAACTTCGTTTTACTGTTAACTGCACGTTTTAGTCGAACATTATTAGTTCGAAGGCCTAGTACACAAAAGTACTCAAAGCTAATTTTAATCTTATATTTAATAATTTTAACTCAATAACTTGGAAAATATATAAATGGTATTTTTTCTTGCTTTTATTAGTTTATTATATTTATACTTTACCTTTTCAGTTAAAAAACTGAATCGGATAATGTTACGAAAATTATAAAAAGCTCGTAAGCAGATTGTACTTAGTGATACAATTTCAAGAGCATTCAGAAGACAAAAGCTCCCCTGTTCCGAGTTCTCTCGCCGACAAAAGTCCGGAGATGTAAAGGTGATATTTCTATAAAAGCGTTTCGCGTGACTCGCGGCTGCAGTTGTTTTAAAACAAAAATAATAAATAAAGGAATAAACGCGTATAAAAGTCTAGATTTCAGTCATAAAGCCTGAATAACTAGTATAAAGCGAACCATAGAAGCGACTTCCGGGTAAAGGCACGTCCACACGCTCCGTAACCGTAAAACACTAACACGAAACGTGCGACCACACCGGCGAAACCGCGCTGAATACTTGTTCTTTTTTTAACATGTAAAATGGAGAAAAGCGTGGATTATTTTTTGTCTTAACATACGAAGTTGAAAAGCCGATGTTTAAGACGGTAACATTAAGAAACCGCAGGAACAACTTATTTTATGCATATGCACATGTCTTGAAACATATAACTTCCATATACATTTACTTGTTCAGTATCATCGTAATTATTAACGCTTTTATCGTTTCGCCAATGGATACGGGTCTTCCTTCAGAACAGAAAGGGTCAAGGGAACAGTTTCCTACAATCAAGTTCATTTTCATTTAATTTTATATCATTAATACCAATTGGTTACACAATTACCATGAAAATATAGTTGATCGCTCTCTCAACATCTTGACATGATGGAATCTTAACACATTGACGGAAAGTTGTCAACGAAATTTGAACAATCCGACACGATGTATGAGAACAATCTACTATCACGTATTAGTCACGTTTAATGTACTAGAAAAAAACAATCTTAATCTTGTACTTTTAAAAAACAAAACCAAAAGACTACCACACACCCCCCTTATCTAAGATTCAGTGCACAATATTAAACACGCTTGCTCGAAAGAATAACGGCCAACAGTTCCACACCTACCACGGCCATAAAGGAATAAAAACACGTTTCCCGCCACGGTAATAGCAAAACGATAAAACCGGAAATAGTGGATTGGATTTTTATTTTAACGCTATCCGTATGTGTGGACGGAGCTTAATAATCGTAGTGTCGACGAATTGTGGTTGGCTGTGAGCTGAATAACCGATTTCAATTACTATATATTTTAAACATTAAAATATCGATGCTTGAAATCGATTCAAAGATTAAGAAAAGCTTAGAAAACGAAATGCCTTAAATGAACCTTGAGGTCTGGTATATTGTAATATTATATGAAATTGAAGTCATTTGAAAACTCGTTTAAAAATGAAATTAATCTTAAAACTCGTATTAAAATTTATTCCATGTATTTAAAGTATACGCAGGTTGTTTAGATTTGAAGTTTAATTACAGATTAAATAAACTGAATATGCATAACAAGCGAAAAATAAAACAGAAAATATACGGAATAATTAAATTATATACTGGAATGTTTTATTGAAATGAACGCGTAGTTACTTGTTCCCTTTAGAACGAAAACGGGTTTCCCTTATGAAAAATATTTATTCAGGATTTCATAGTATTCTATGTGGTATGTGTGTATATTATAATGTTATCTGGGATCTGGGATCCCACCTTTGGCTTCCCATCCTCATTATATTTAAGTAAATGAAATTATTATAAACGTGTATTTATTTAACGTATTCGTATGATGGTTTGCGTATTTTTGTTTTGATAGTACAAATCTCTATGGAGCACGTAATTAAAATACTTTGGTTTATCTCTTTAAATGTCCCGTGTTGAAAATGATGAGAGATCAGGTTAAAATGGATGTTTCCTTATATCTAAAATAATATCGGTAAATACTACTATAAGTTGGTCTGATTCGCTTAAAGCCAATATGTTAGTATGTTGTGTCATGTGATATTTGCAGTTAAAAAGGATTAAGAAATTCAAAATGGCTGTATAAAAATAACGACAACCGTTAGTATTCGTGTGCATTATTTCCACCCGGAAGGTACGACGATATGTATGCGAAATACAATGAATTTTTTCTGTCGGAACTTTTTCGATATCAGGGTTGATTCTGTAAAAAGTCATTGTAATGTGTGCAGGAATTTGTTTTATTTGATCGCAGGCGATATCGACATACGGTTGCTACTACGTTTCTCTTGTTCGATTTATTGAAAACGGTCATGACTTGTAAAAACTTATTGAAATATCCTGCACTGCTGTAATGCGCTCAGTAAAAAATATTTTGACATCTTGTTTGGAATTCGAATTCAAACTTTTCTTTTAATTCGCGAGCCCTGCTCATCGTTATGAAACATAATTCACAAACGAAACTAAAGTGTTTACAACTCTATATAGTTCCAAATAGTGACGTTGTCAACTCGCGGGACAAAATGTCAGAACTTGTCAAACGGACGGCGCAACTGACCAGCGCGGCGCGGGAAACTACATAGCTAACACCGAGTCTCGAGGGATAATGAACTTTGTCCCGTAGGAATTAGTGATATATCTGTGTCACATTGTTCTAGTTCCGAGGGTACGAATTGTTTGAGTGTAAATACAATTTCTGAACTTTTTATTGGAGGCAATTTTGGAACCCTTGCTTTAACGAATGTTGTGTAAAACAATAACTATTCGAAAAGTTTAATAAGTGTATATAAACTCGAGACTGACAGGTCTTAGTGCAGCACTTATTTAAGTAACGATGTGTGCAAGCGAATCCTAAAGAAGATATAAAATGAAGGGTTTACATATTATATGTATAGGTTATAGGTAAAGTGTAAGAGAGCAGTGGTAGCCTAGTGGTTAAGAATTCGGCCTCTCATTCCGGGGGTCCTGGGTTCGAATCCATGGTGCGCACCTCTTTATAAAAGTGCGTTT